>JALDNG010000744.1:0-145000 GCA_024349245.1 Neodontobutis hainanensis
GAAAACATTCCAGCTTTCCGGATCTCAGTGGAGATGTTTTGCTGAATTAAGTTCCGGATGGTATCAATCACAGAGTTGACGGTCGTTTTAGACAGTAGAGAGATGAGGGAACCTCTGCCTCTTGATCCTGGTGACACATGCAACTTTTTGCTCTTCTCAATCACATTACTTAGATGTTCATTTAAGCACACATCATATTTTCCCAATAAAATGATCAGCTCCAAAAAAATTCCATGGTCGAGGCTATCATTGTCCAGGGTATATGCAGCCTCCTCCACCTGTCTGTAGCTTAGGCCCTTCTTTCCTAGCACTTTTACGACCTCCACTACCCTTTCCAAAACCTGACGCCTCTTCTTGACCTGATTTGTGTGCTCTGTCAGCTGTCTGCCCCCCAGTAGATTTTTGATGTCAGCTTTTGAGCAGTTTAAAAAATAAGCTTCGGCACAATTTCTGTGCGCCATGCTTTTTTCATGCTCTTCCGATCTCTGGTGCATATGTCTCCAGTCTGATATTCCATTTATGAAAATGTTGGAGTCAGTTGGCTTGCTGAAGGCCAGACATAAAAAACAAAATAAAGCATGACGTTCATGACAATATGTCAGCCACTTTCTGCTTTTGCCATCCTTACTGGTGAACACCTTCTTCACCACAGGGTTTTTAGCATCCTGTTTGGGGTGATAATTTTAAAACACCTGCATCATGGCAGGCGCAGGACGGGCAAAGTAGTCTACAGCCTGTTCCTCCCTGTGTCTCTCCTCCACTGCTAACTCAACCTGGCTTGACTATACATAAGGACAGAAAGAGAGAGGATTACAATTTGGAAGGGTTATTAAAAGTACACTTAGTAAGAATCCATTTTGGTTATATAGTCCTGTATTCTTGAAGAGCAGGATTTCTAGATGGACAAAGCGCTCCATGTTATAAAAGCTAGTTAACCCTTTAGAACCCAATATAATGTGGATGTAGAATACTGCTAATTCTAAAAATAAAATGTTTTTTTTTTTTATCCAATGAACCAGACAGCAGAAAAACTAGTTTACAATTGCAAGTATAGGCTACTTTGTTTTAAAGAGCACATACCCCTCTTTAATATAACACCAAACAAGATTTACTTCTCATTGTTGATATATACTAAAAAAAAAGCAAACCAACCTATACTACCAAATTACAAAACGTCCTAAAAATATGATATTCATATTATTCACTCACCGTAAATATTGCATATTAATGATGTTGGAAATTTATTAGAAACATGAGCAAATATCTACTTTGTTGAATATACAGCTAAACATAAATATACAGCTTTCAAAATGCAAGGCGGGTTTTAATCCCCAAATAGCATGCGTTACTCGTCGTGGGCGTATTGACGCAGCCATTCTGAGTAATAATTAAAATAATCAAATGGCATTATTTAAGTTTTTTCTAGAGAGAGGCCGTACGTCCATTATGGGTATTAAAGGGTTAACATTAGAATAGTCAGGCAAAGTTGCAATTGAATAAGTTAACTCTGCAAACCTATCTACAGAAACAATGCAAAATAGCTTATGCTGTGTTACTTGATTTTAGCTGACTGAGTGGCCAGTGCAGTGGGTGACAATCTGACAGACTATATAATGGCAACAACGATTAAGTTGTCTTATTACTTACACGCGCGTGCACACACACACGCACGCACGCACACTCTATCCCTCCTTGACTTTACTATCTGACACCTGCTGCTCCTCTGCCTGGGTCCCGCCGACGCTGCCATGGCTAGTCACCTCTCCTCCATGTTTCTGCAAAATGTCAGGTACTGTAGCCTTGGATACTGAAGCTACAGCACTTAACATGTCTGTTATTTTAACACATGTTGAGGCATCAACCTCTAGCATTTTAATTTTTTTGGCCCGCATTTCTCCACACCCCCCTTGCACTTTTGTTTCTCTCCTAAATCCACAGATTTCTGGCTCTGAGCCACTAACTGCATCTGACACAAGAAACAGAGGAGGAGGGGTGGAGCCTGTTAAGAGATGATTGGGCCAGCCCAGTGTCAGTATGAAAAATGAACCAATGGGCCGCTGTCCCTGCTTTAAGGGCCGGTCATTGGCCAATTTAAAAAAATAATAAATAAAAAAATTATATTATATGGACCGGCCCCCAAGTGCGTCGGCCCACCGGGCATTTGCCCAGTATTCCAGATTACCAGTCCAGACCTGCTCACAGACAACCCCATGAGAAACTTTTACGAGTCACACTATTATTTATGACCAGGACAACTAAAATAACAAGACCCCCATCAGATGAACAATGACGAGGACTTTAGACCTACTTCAAGGGATTAGGAGGATATGGAAGAACAGGAAGTCAGGATATATGTTTCTAATAGAAGTGTTGTAACCAGAAACTTAGATAAATAGATGCAAAAGAATCAAAATTGTTAAAACCCACAGAGAAAACATGTGGTAAACTAATTGTCCTACTCCTGATGTGGAGTCAAATGATAACCCTAAAGACAAGTGTTTAGGATGGGACAAAGTGTTTCCAATAGCACCCTGGAATGTCACCCCACCAGTCTTCCAGATAGGTAATGAATATAATGTACCATGTTTTGAAAATAACAATAGCACAAAATATATAAAGTCATTATGACACTGAAGGATTGTACAAGAATTAGAAACATTTCTATAGATCTAAATGTTAATAAATTGACTGTTCCCAGATTTGACGTCTGGTGGTACTGTGGGGAAAGGACTCTTTACAACTGATTAACCCCAATTGGTCAAAAGATGTGTTTTGTTGTCTCTTTTTACTGCTGTTCAAGTATTTCCAGGTGTGGATAACCTACTGACAGCAGATTCCACACTCAGAAGAGGAACATCTCGGATGAGTATAAATTAGCTGATGAACTAAACCGCATGATTAGAAAATATACCACTAATTAGAGCCATTTTCCCATTACACCAAATAAAAAGATATATTAATATCACATTAACCTAGTCCATTACAATGTTCAAAGACGGCTCTCTATGCTGACACAAAAGGAGTAAACCTATGGCAGAATAACTTTGAACTTGCTGAATTAAATAAAGTTGTTCGACAAGAAGATCCAAGTTTTGCTGAAATGTAAATCGACTGAGCGTACGTAACAGTACTGATATTTTTATGTTGAAAAAATGTGAAACGGGGGAGAATTGTAATGATATTCACATCTTCGCTACAAAAGTTGATAAATACAACATTGAAAGACTACATGAATCTTGCCCAGACGCAATCACTATAAATGCTCAAGATTATATAAAAAAAAATAAAATAAAAAATCAAAAACTGGACAAATGGAGTTTAAAGTTGGATTCCATACAAACGTTTTCAACTCCTGTTTGTCTAAATGTGTTTCCCTGGGTATTGGAGCAAGAGTTATGTTAAAAAAGAATATTGATGTTGCAGATGGTCTTGTCAATGGAGCTTTTGGAGTTTGGGGCTGGAGATCCAGAGCCAGGTTTGGAGAATAATGGTCAAACTCCACAAAAAAAAAAAAAAAAAAAAAAAAACCTCAGTTAGTATATTTTAGTATTTTTATTATTCACAAATATTGTTTTGCATATATTTTCATATGCATATTATACATCAATTTCCTTAACATTGCATAAAACCACAATGAAAACAACTACATTTTATTTTATTGTAGCGTTATGAGGACACTATATGTCATCTACCATCATCTATGACTGAAAACATCATCTATTGAAATTGACTCCAGCCTTCCTAACTCCGCCTTGAAGATTTATCTTTACCACCTAAGACTCCACTACTTGCTAATTGATATGGGGAAAAACAGATACAATGTACTTAAAGCCATATTACTCATTGTATGATTTAATTGATAATAGAAATGTCTTGTGTTTTTTGTTTTAATTCATTTAAAAACAGTTCTTTAAAAACTGCAATGTATAATGTTAGTTTTTTTATTATTTATGAAAAAAAAAATACTATTGTTTTTGCTTATGAACCTTTTTTCAGAATTGAATGTTGATTTGACAAATATTGCAAGAGTAATAGCAAAAACATCAACAGAAGCTTTAAATAAAATGTATTGATAAATTGACTGCTTTTCCATTATTTTTGTATATACTATTTTCAACAATGCTTCTCAGACCTTAATTTGACCTGCAACTTCGGTGAAAAATCACCAGTGATTTGGTTTAAATGTTTATTATACTCTATCATTTGGTGGCATTGTGATGTATTGAGGTCAAAGTGAGGTCACAATGACATGTGCAAAGTTTGGTGTCAACTGAGCAAAGCTTTGCCGACATAGAGCATTAAAGTCATTTTGTCATCATTACCTCAAATTTGTAATTGTGGTATATGAAAACTGGTTTTATCCATCAATCTGAAATTGAAAAAACTTTTGAATAATGTTCTGCTGACATCTAGTGGCTATAGTTGACTTTAAGCTTTTTTTTCCATTAGTGATAAGCAAATAAACTATAAGCAAAAGCACCACTTTGTTTATATCTCCTGACCTGCGGTAAAACGCTACAGTTAGCCTCAGATCATTATTGACATGACACAAAGTTTAGTCAGAATACGCTAACGTATTGCAGAGATATGACTCGCTTTATTCAGTGGTCATTTGATTGAAAACTGTTTGACGACTCAACTTCATTTTAATAACGTTTTGTCAGCATGGTCTGAAGATGTTGATTCAATTTTGGTGAAAATTGGATAAAGAGTATGGGAGGAGTTCGAAAAAGTAGGTTTTTAAAGAAAAACATGGCAAACAGGAAGTTTGGCAAAATAGGACATATTTGTTATCTGTGCTCTCGACTTGATCCAGTGAACACATTAAGATATTTTGTTTTACAATAGATTAAGATAATCAAACGTTATCATATTTGTGATTTTGGTTATAACCTTTGACCACAAGGTGGCGCTGTTCTGTAACTTTGTGTTATATCAGGCTAAGGTACTGAAGATGCATACCAAGTTTCATAACGATATGCAAATGTGTTTGTTAAATATAGCATTTTATGACAAAATTCAAAATCTCCGATGCTCAGAATGGCCGATATGGGAAAATTTGGTATCACTTTGATGCACTGAATCTAAAGAGACCAGTTTTATGATTTTTGGCAAAATCGTTCAGAAGGCAAGGCAAGGCAAGGCAATTTTATTTATATAGCACAATTCATACACTGGGTAACTCAAAGTGCTTTACAGAAATAAAAGACAATTTACAAGATTTATATTTGGAAACATAAGAAAGATTAAAAGCATTATAAAAAAAGAAGAGTGCAGATAAAAAACATTTTAAGTTGTGGTGTAGGCAGAGCTAAAAAGGAAGGTTTTTAACCTCCCCTTGAACATTGTTAAAGTTGAGGCTTGTTTTACTTCATCTGGGAGGTTGTTCCAGGTTTTTGCTGCTTGAAACTTAAACGCTGCTTCACCCTGTTTAGTTCTAACTCTGGGCACGAGCAGGATGCCTGTCCCAGATGTTCTCAGAGTCCGGGGAGGCTCATAAGCTACTAGCATTTCAGAAATATATTCTGGTGCTAAACCATTTAGAGACTTGTAAACCAGTAGTGCTGTTTTAAAGTCTATCCTCTGAGCAACAGGAAGCCAGTGCAGAGATTTTAAAACTGGACTGATGTGGTTGTACTTCCTGGTGTTAGTTAGAACCCGAGCAGCAGCGTTCTGAATAAGCTGCAGCTGTCTTAACCCTCGTTTTGAGAGACCAGTGAGCAGGCCGTTACAGTAATCTAACCTGCTGGAGATAAAAGCATGAATAAGTTTCTCTAAGTCTGGTTGAGACATTATGCCTTTGACTCTGGAAATATTTTTAAGGTGATAAAATGCAGATGATGTAATTGACTTAATGTGACTCTGGAAATTAAAGTCTGAGTCCATGATGACCCCTAGATTTCTAACCTGGTTTTTAGATTTTAGAGAAAGAGACTCGAGGTGACTGCTGACATTTTCTCTTTGTTTCTGTGGTCCAAAGATAATTATTTCAGTCTTGTTTCTGTTCAGTTGGAGAAAATTATTTTGCATCCACACATCAATCTGTTCGATGCAGTGACACAATGAATGGATTGGTCCATTTTCACCTGCTGTGAGTGAAATGTAAATCTGAGTATCATCTGCATAATTATGGTAGGATACACCACAGCTGTGTATTAACTGGCCTAAAGGAAGCATGTAAAGATTGAATAATAGAGGTCCCAAGATAGACCCCTGTGGAACCCCACATGTCAGGGCCATTTGGTCTGATACACAGTTTCCAACCGAAACAAAGTACTTCCTGTCTTCAAGATAGGACTGAAACCATTTAAGAGCAGTTCCAGAGATATCTATCCATTCATCTAATCTTTGTGACAGGATTTCATGGTCCACTGTATCAAACGCAGCACTCAAGTCCAACAGAACTAAGACAGAGACTTTGCCCGCGTCAGTGTTCAGACGGATGTCATTTGTGACTTTGATAAGTGCAGTCTCAGTGCTGTGATGGGGCCTAAAACCTGACTGAAAAGGATCAAAGCAGTTGTTAAGCAATAGAAAGTCATTAAGTTGCTGATATACAACTTTTTCGATGACTTTCCCTAAAAATGGCAGGTTTGATATGGGCCGATAGTTGTTGAGCACTGTAGCATCAAGACTGCTCTTCTTTAAGAGAGGCTTGATGACAGCAGTTTTTAAGGCCCTTGGAAATGTTCCAAACTGTAAGGAACAAACTGCTTAGTACTGATTTTAGAAATCTAGTGGGTAAAACATCGAGGCAGCAGGTGGATGAACTCAGGCTGGAGACAGTTTTTTCAATTGTTCTGTCATTAATGGGTGTAAAATGTGTAAACTCAACCAAAGGTCTCCTAGGTGGCTGCAGTGTTGTTGTTTGCCCTTTGGACTGTATCACATGTTTAATGCCTTGAACCTTGTCATTAAAAAACAATGCAAACTCATTGCATTTAGTGTTGGAAACTAATTCTGGAGAAAATAGAGTTGGAGGGTTTGTTAATCTGTTCACTGTAGCAAACAGGACACGTGAGTTGTTACTGCTGTTGTTGATGAGCTCTGAGAAGAATATTTCTCTTGCTTTTTTCAAAGTTTGATTGAAAACATGCAGATTTTCTTTGTATACCTCATAATGAATTAAGAGTTTAAATTTACGCCATTTTCTTTCGGTTTTTCGGCATTCCCTTTTCTGTGCCCTGACAGAAGGAGCATTGCTCCAAGAAGCCTTCTGCCGCTTCATCACTTTAACCTTAACAGGAGCAATGGTGTCCATAACATTTAAAACACCTGAAGTATAACAATTTAACAAATCATCAACTTGACCTGATGAGGCATTTTCAAACCTGATTGCCTCCATAAACTGTGTCCTGGTGTTATCATTAATGTGTCTCTTCTGAACAACTGTAGGTCCAGCAGCAGCTTTTGGAATCATGGACAGATGGAAAAAGACACAAGAATGATCAGACAGAGCAACATCAATCACAGTAACTTCTGAAATATGAACACCCTTTGTAATGACCAGGTCCAGAGTGTGACCTCTGTTATGGGTCGGCTCATTAACATGCTGACAAAGACCAAAAGTATCAAGAATAGTAGAAAGTTCTTTGGCATTTCTGTCAGAAACATTATCCACATGCACGTTAAAATCACCTGATATGATTATTTGTTCATATTCTGTGCAGATAACCGAAAGCATTTCAGTAAACTCATCAATAAAATCATGACATTGTTGGGATGGTTTGTAAAGAACAACATATAAAATAGATGGAGAAAACCTCAACTCCATTTTGAATGCCACATACTCAAATGATGAAAACTCCCCAAGTGATAGTTTCTGGATAAGAATATTATCCCTAAAAATAGCACAAACACCACCACCCTTTTTGTTTTCCCGCATTTTGGATAAAAATGTGAAATTCGATGGGGTGGATTCAATAAGGACCGCATTTTCAGTCTTGCTGTCTAACCATGTTTCTGTTAAAAACATAAAATCAAGCTTATTTGAAATTATAAAATCATTAATTAAAAAAGATTTGTTTCCCAAAGACCTGACATTGAACACTGCAAGTTTCAAGTCTGTTTGAGCAGGACCAGACTTTATCTGTTTGCAGGGAATTTGAATCAGGTTTGTCTGATTAGACAATCTAACTGTTATTCTCTTCTCGAGTCTGCGACTTCTGACTGTAGCTATGGAGCTGGGGGGGGAGTGTTCTCTCCCAGGGCCTCGGGTTGATAAGTATTTTATGATGACAAAAAGTCCTGGAACAGCAGAGGCCCTCAGTGTCCTAATCACTGATAGTAGCCTTGATGCTAGTCAAGGCTTTTGGAGGAGCTGGTCTGGGAGGGGGTGGAGGGGGTCTGACAGGGGTGCATTGGACACCTATCGGGGGTCTCATTTGTTCTGGCCAAGATGGAGATGATCGAACCGTAGACCTGGCCAAGTTAGGTGTGAGGGGTATCAACTTAGTTCCAGATTTTACCAACATTTCCAGGTGATCTGGAAATCCCATTGGTGAATCCGGGGATGGGACAGAGATGGTGAGGTCCTCAGAAGGTGTTGATGTTACTGGGGGGGGTCCAGGGTCCTATTGGGGGGGTCCATTTCAGTAGTGGAGGTGTTGATGGTGGTCCAATCAAGCCCCTTTCACACTGCACGTCGGACCCGCAATATTCCCGTAACATTGCCTGGTCGCCTTCTGTGTGAAAGCAACCACGTCCCTGAATTGATTACCGAATCGAACCCGGGTCGGGGACCTAGTAATATTGCGGTAATCGATCCGGAACGAGCGCTGTGTGAACACAAGCCAAAACTAATGCCGCAACGGATGTGACGTAGTGATGACGTAGTTATCGTGCGACTCCTTGAGCTTGTTTTTCAATAATACAACCCTACAGTGCCAGAAGAACTAGTCGGTGTTCTAAACGCAGAGAGTGTTCATATACAAAATAAACGAAAATTAAACGAGCAGAAATGTGTGCAAACTGGACACAAGTCGAGACCACGGAGCTCCTTAATATCCGCGCTGAAGCGGAGATCATTCGCCAGCTCAGTGGAATGGTACGTGATGCGGTCGTTTATGAGCAAATAAAAATAAAAATGCAACAGCGTGGTTTCTCGAGACAGAAAGCACAAGTTATCAGTAAGCTGAAGGCTTTGAAAAAGAAATTTCACCAAGTGCTGGATTACAACGGGAGGAGCGGCAGTGGAAGACTAGACTGGCCTTACTTCGATCTATGCTACAGCATATGGGGAACAAGCCACTCGGCTAACCCAGTAGCGTTACTGGGCAGTATGGCGGCGTCTGCGTCTCCGTGTAGGACTGACGAACAAGAGACAACAGCAGAGGTAGCCGCTTCTTCTTGCACCGTTGTGTCCACAGTTGCGTCCAGCTCGGAGACCGTCGAGGCAATTTGCAGGGAAAGTAATTCAGGTGAGTTAGTATGCTATGCTAGTTACTATACCTAACTATGCTATTATGTACCTTGCTGGACTGTTTGTTCTTTGTTCTTTGTCTGCCATGTATCACATGCTTCTTCAGGTTACTAAACAACATTGTTTTGTCTTTTTAGAATCACCTCAACCACCCCCTGCGAAAAAAGCCAGAAAGCGCCAGTCCAGAACTGATTTGATGATGAAAGAGGTGAAGGACCTCTTTTTTGATATGGACCGAGACTTTGAGGAGAGGGAACGTGACCGTTTGGCAGAGCAGAGGGAATATGAAAACCAGTTGAGGAGGGAGGCGAGTCAGGCAAGGGAGGAAGAGCTGGCTAAACAGATGACAATGCTGCGTGAGCTACAAGACACCCAAAATCGTTTTTTGGGTGAAATTCTTAGCCGTATGCCAGCTCCAGCACCCACACCCTATTATGTGCCCGCTCGTCAAGCCTGTTCTCAGCGGAGCACATCAGAGAATACATACAATCCCTTATTCAACCCGTTGCCATCATTGCAGCTTGAGTAGGACTGCTTCAAAACTTGTTATTGTATAACAATAATTTAATATTTCAGAGTACTGGACTAGTAGCATTTATATAAATTTTATATATATATATAATATAGCACAAATTATATAATATTTATATTTGTGCATAATTATCTAATGGCACTCTATTGCTTGCCAGGTACAGTTTTTTTTTTTTAACTGTTTGAACACTTTGTAGTGTTTTTTTTTTTTTCATTTTTAATATTGTGTTACACTTTTTTTTCTAATTGCATTGTGTTTTTTTGTAAATGTCAACATTTTTTATGTCTTATGTACATCTTATTACACTTTATCCATTAGATACACATATTTTCTTTATATCTTAATACACTTTTTTTTCCAATTAAACTTAATTTTTGTTTTATATTGTTTATTTTTGTCATACTGTGAACTTGAAATGGTTACATTTGATGTAAACAGGCACGACACACTTTATATTCTATCCAAAATAAATTATTTTTTATTGAGAATTGTTGACATGTTTTATTTGTTTTTCATGCGTAATTTCACAGTTTTTGGTACAGATGGATGTGCATGTAACAGTGTAAACAATTTAGAAGAGCGTTTTCATAGCCTCCCGAATTGCTTGAGCATTACGGCCTCCCACTCCCTGGAAAACATCTTGCGCTGGCTCTTGCAAAACATCTGTGATGTTCCAGTCAGGCAGAAACGTTTCTTCGTGCATCTCACAAATATTGTGCAGAACACAAGAAACAGCAACAACATCAGACATCAGTGCGGTGTTGACATCGTTGCGCTTCAGTAAGCACCGCCAACGCCCTTTGAGTCGTCCGGCGTTCGACAACCATTCGTGCTGAGCTCAGTCGGTAGTTGTACAGCCGTTGTTGAGGGGTCAGCGCTTGGTGATTTGTGAAACCCTTCATAAGCCATTTCTTGAGTGGGTATGCAGCATCACCAATTAAATGGACAGGAACCTCAACTTCATTCACAATCCTTGAGTTCTGTTTGAAAGTAAAGAAAAAAAAATCAGCAAATTGATAATCATCATGCATTCTGGTTGCAACACACACACACACACACACACACACACACACACACACACACACACACACACACACACACACACACACACACACACACACACACACACACACACACACACACACACACACACACACACACACACACACACACACACACACACACACACACACACACACACACACACACACACACACACACACACACACACCAAAATAAATAGTGATTACCTCATGTGGAAACAGGTAGCCACCATTTTCTTCTGCCATTTGGAAAATGGGAGAGTTGGACAGCACACGAGCATCATGTGTGCGGCCAGGCCAGCCTACATACACATCTGTGAAGCTAGTTCGGGAGACATTGAGTTAATATCTGTTCACGTGAAAATATGAAATTGGAAAAGCTAAAAACAGCTTATGGAATAGATTCTTACCAGAAGTTGTGGTCGACAACAGCTTGAAGTACAATTGAATGCCATCCTTTACGATTGTAGTAAGCTGCAGCATCTTCCTGGGGAGCAATAATAGGGATGTGGCTCCGTCTATTGCACCAGCACATAATGGATACCCAATGCTCAGCGAATCCATTTATAGTGTTTTGAAGAGCTTCTCCTCTGGGCAAGGAGATGAATCGTTTGAAAAGTTTTCTCTTCAATGTCGCGTCACTTCATGAACCAGAGTACAAACAGTCGACAGCCCCACACCAAAAGACAACTGATTGTGCGGTATTCGCCAGGGGTAGCATACCACCACAAAACAATAGCCAATCCCACGGCGTGGTTCAAGTGGCTTTCTCCAGTTTGTAGACTTTCGTCTCAGACTTCGCTCAACAAGTTGCAGAACAAACTCAAACGTGGTGCGTGACATGCGAAAGTGCTGACGCCACTGATCGGCGGTGAAGTTTTCTAGCACATTAGTCCAAAATACAGCACCTTGAGGTCTTCGTAGCATCCACATTCTTCTATCAGAAACACCCAGTTGCATGAGCCGTGTACACAGAGTGGTAGCTTTTAGCATTCGATGGCGCCTCTGTGCTCTAAGTCTCGCTGCTTCACATTGTTTCCTACTCTCAGCAAGCTTTGCTTCCAGCGTTCGCGTTATCTCATTAACTCTCCGGAAAGAAGTCAATATCGAAAAACATGAAGTAATTTGAGCATTTAGCATGAACAACAATGCCGCTAGTTGCTGGTCAACAGCCATGTTTACAAAGCAATGAGAACACTTCCGTTTTGCGGTACCTTCTTCTTTGGCGCCAATCTTTTTCGACTCGTACATTATACGTCACATCCGGATGTCACGTGTCAACTCGACCCGGGACCGTTATGGGTTGTGTATGAAAGCGCACATATTACCGTATTTCACTGGCAGTGTGAATGGACCAAATCTAGCGGCCCGGGAAAAAATGCCGGGTCGCATTATCCTTGTATTTGCCGGAATCGCAGTGTGAAAGGGGCTTCAGAGGAGGATCTTTGGTTGGTGAGGCTGGAGTGTTTTTCTCATTCAGTGGCTGATGGCTTCTCAGAGGGCCCTTTCTTTGTTTAAGAGGGCGACTAGAACCATTTAGGTGTCTCAGAGAGTGCAGGAGATTATCTGTTAGCCTCCTGACCCCTCCTCTGTTCAGGTGTGGGCCCTTTCCTTTAAAACAGGTCTACACGTTGCCAAAACAAGTTGAAGTTATCAATAAAGTGTACTCCTCTTGTCTCGCAGGTCTTGGACAGCCATGTATTTAATGCAAGCAGCCGACTGAATTTATTGATCCTTCTGTCAATGTTTGGGAGTGGTCCACTGATAAAGGATTGCACTTCCAGATTTTCAAGTTTATTTAAAAGCCTGGAGAAATCCTTTTTTAAAACCTCTGATTCTCCCTTCCTGGTGTCAACTGCACCCACGTGCACTATCAGCTGTTTAATGCCTGTGTGTTTGGACAGGACTTGGGGGAGGAGAGCTGTTATATCAGTGACCATGGCACTTGTATAGCTGCATGTAACAAAACAACTATAGTTTATGTCCCTGACAGCACCGTCTCCCAGCAACAGGATATCTCTGTCCTTCACTTTTGGCATAGATTCTCTGTCTCTGTTAGCCTGGTGCTTTTCCACAGATTCATGTCTCCCGTTTTCCATAGACAAAGTTTTATTTTCTCCATGTTTTACAGTTAAAGAAGAGTTTTCTGGTTCATTCATCAGTGATTCAAATCTGTTTTTAGCTGATGATGCTACATGTGCTCTTGTGAGGCCAGCATTCTTTTTTCTGATCCAGTTCTGCTTTGGCTTGGCACCAAGTTTATGCCAGGTGCCATCATTTTGTTTCAATCCCTTTGCTTTGCTCAGCTTTGGGAATGACACTGTATCTTCCAAGTTTAAATTCACAGTCTTACCACATTGTGTGATTGGGATTGTCTCCTGAAGTCCTCTTTCAGATTCCAAAGCAAAAATCTTTGTTTGTAGCACACTGATTTCTTGTTGGTATTTCCAACAATTTTGGCAGAAAGAGTTTGCAGTAGTTGTTTTTATCCCAGACATGTTGAAAAATAGATACTAAGACTCCAGTCGCTCAACAGGTCCAACGTGTTGTTTAAATAGTAAAAAATAAGTAAGAACATAAAAACATAAAAATCCAGTTAAAAGAAAGTAAAAAGCAATGTAAAAAGTTGATCCTAAATGTGGACATAACCAAAGAGAAAAGTAAAGCTGGCAGGAGCAAGCAGAGGTGCGACTGCACTCTTCAGAAGCAGGAAGTAGGAAGATAAGCAAATCATTCACTTTTTAATATCTCCTGACCACTAGGAGGCACTGCCCCAAAACTCTGCAGCCAGCCTCAAGTCATGGTTGCCATAACACGTACCAAGTTTGGTTAGCATATATTAAAGCATTGCAGAGATATAGCCCAACTTATTTTTGTGCGCATTAAGTCAATTTCATTTGCTGGTATTCGAAAACGGTTTGACTAATAATGTTAATTCTAATAACTTTGTCAGCATAGTCTGAAGATGAACTGGTTCAATTTTCATAAAAAAGCGGACAAACTGCCTAGGAGGGGTTCGAAAAGGTATGTTTTTTTGTAAAAGTCTAATTGGCGGAATAATTGTCATGAGCTAAGGAATCAGAGGAAAAAATAATTTTCATTCTAGGCCTTAGGGTTCAAAAGTTATTGGCATAAACATAAGTCCAACTTTGAACAGAGGCGCTAGAGATATTGAGTTCGAGACATCCAATTTTCTATGATCAATGACTGGACCGTCCTCAATGAGTGTGCCAACTTTCATCATTTTCCCACAAACGGTTCTATAGCCTGCCATAGACTTCCATGGCGGAAGAATAATAACCGGAACAGAAACCATAGGTTGCCTGCGCACCGTCGGTCATGCCGACAAGGCCTGCAGCATCAGACCAATGGCAGTAAGCATCTAAAGACATTTTAATAAGACTTCAGTCTGAAATGCTGGGGAATTAAAAAAAAAAAGAGTCAGTCTTTAGTAATTTGGTTGAATGATGTAATGTGGGACTGAGGACTCAAATGTGCACAAGACAGTGAAGGTAAGTTATTCTTTATTAACGTACAGATAGTGACAGGAAGCTGGATAGAGGATCTGAGACTGTAGTCCGTGCTGAGGCACTGCGCTGATGGCTGAAGTGAAGTCATGAACTGGAACCAAGCCTGAGGAGCTGGCCCGAGATCTGGAGCGGAGCTGTAGTGCGGCGATGAGGATTGGGGCCGGGGACGGGGACCAAGCTGGAGCGCTGGGCTGAGAGTTAGAGTCCAAACCTGAGGGCTGGCGCCTTTCACATAAAGTATGTTGTTCGATCTGGCAGGGAAGAGGTGGACAGGAGAGGTTTAAATACCTCACTGATGGTAATAGGCTGCAGGTGCTTGGGACAGGTGGCAGTGATGAGATGAAGGAGAGAGAAGTAAAGTGGAGCGGATCCCTGAGAGAGACGGAGTGGATCTGGCATTGAATGGTTTATTATATGTGACCAAACTGATGTGTCAAATCATGTGGTACGTTCAGAGTGACAGTTTTATACTGTCTAAACATGTTAATAAATTTGTGAACATCTTGTGTACGTGAGGAAATGGCAAAAATAAGTTAAGTGATCCTCTACAGTGCCAAAGTGCTAAGTTTCAGTTCTATGCCAGTGTGCTGTGTTTACTTATAAATATATATAAGTTTAACCAAAAGTCATATGAAAATGGTTTGTGTAATTAAAATTTTAATTTAAATGAAAGATTTAGGGACTTATATATAGCTTTAGGGACTCCAGCCAGCAATACATTACAGTCAATGCATGAAAACACAAAGGTGTTGATTAAGTTTTCAGCCACAGAGAAGGTCAACATGGGTGTAATTTGGCAATGTTTTTGAGATGGGAAAATGATGCTTTGACTGTGTTACGGAGATGAAAGTCAAATGTTAAGTTGGCATCAAATATCACCCACAGATTTTTTACTTTAGTTTGAAATAGTAAAGCAAAGCCATCAACACTTAACGTTAAGGACCCTGCTTTACGCAACTGATGAGGTGAGCCAATAAGCATCACTTCAGTTTTGTCAGTGTTAAGAAAGAGAAAATTCTCAGACATCCATTTTGTAATCTCAGTAAAACATTGTGAAAGAAGAGACACAGGTATTGACATCAGGTTTTGAATGTATGTAGCTCAGAGTATTTTCAGCATAAAAGTGGAAGTTAACACCAAGAGTTTTTAAAAGTTGGCCAAGTGGCAAAAAGTGTAGCGCTTCCTCAGCCCATCAACCACACCCTGCTCCCTGCTGTGCTGGTTCTAAAGAGGTTGAAAGGAGGGCCATTAACACCAGTATTCATGTCTGACCGGCAACGTCTGAATCTTACAAGCAGAGAATTGCAGGATCGTGTCTATGTGAAAGTTTTCTTCAATATCATTTTAAATTGGAAAAGTTTTGTGTGAAGCTAAATATAATACATTTGGAAATTTAACGCATTGTGCAGTGTTTACATGCTGAAAATGGCTATAATCTATATATCTATAAAGTGTGCCTCTCCCCGAACCCTGCATCCCCACCCCCTCGTCCCCTCCCACTGAACCCGCACATTGCATCCTCGCTGAATTTACATATCGCAGGTATAAATGTGTCAGTGTAAGACGAGAGAAAAACAGTTCTAAGAGAAATTCTTCAAGACGAGTTCTACATTGTTTGCATTATAGACGACACCACACCAGTGAAGAAAATGAAGGAGGCCGAAGACACCGTGGAGGGCTTCATATATTCGGTGTTTCCTAGGCGACAGTCCAAAAATAATTTGCCGTTCTTTACGGCAGTCATTCAAAGCGACAGGAAGGAATAACAGAGTAGGTGTTCGCTATGGACAAACAGACCACGTTCAGCCAGGCGGAAAAAAAACGGCATGGCGGTGAGGCTGCGCAACGTGAAGCGGAGCATAAGTAAGTAGCACAATTCTTTTTACAGGTCAGCGCTGCTGATGGCCTTTATTGTGGCTGAACAGCCAGTGGCCTCGAGTTTCATGAAGGTCTTATTTTTCTTCTTTTTTTCTATAGGCTTCTCGGATCCTGATAGATTCGACGTTCTGTGCTCTTGAGGAACAAGCGTGGAAGCCACCCAGATGCCGTTGTTTCTGCCGTGTGTCCACCGCCGAGTTGCACGAGAATGTCCCTAGCGGAGGTGAAGGCTCTCGGGCCGAGGCAGAAGGTGTGAGTCGCGGAGCTGTTGTTTAAGAGCTGTTGTTAACCATATGAATTATCTGTATCTGTATCTGTACTCAGATGGGGCATGGCCTAACCCGGAAGTGGGCGGAATTTAATCCGGAAGTGTTCGGGTTGACTGGGCGGGAGTTTAACTGGTATGTTATTTTTAATCATGCAAATAATATGGGTTGATTAGAAATTGTTATATTTATTGATGATTAAAAAACAATTTACATGACAGCATCAGCATTGAGCTTCAGATCAATGATTTTGATCACAATAACAAACTATATACAGTTCGAGCTATGTATGAACAAGTTTTGCAACAATGAATGCAACACATGCGGTTGCAATTATGAAGAAAAATGTAATGAACAAGCATTTTTATCTAAACATAACTTTCTTTTTTTTACGTTAATTTTTTTTTTATTATCAGTGTGATTTTCTTTATTTTTTGAATGATCAAAATAACGTAAAGAAAAATACCTGTCTCTAAGACAAGGTAGCCGAATTAAAGGCAGTAACTTAACAATCATAATAAAGTTCACATCAAATCAATGTGTTACTTTTAAAGTGCTTAAATAAATTAAATTACCCAGAAACGCTCATTTCTTCAATGAGGTTCCACTCGCAGTTCACTACGCCGCCAATTAACATTAATGAAACCAAACAATTTGCTACTATTACCCAAAAAGGTACTAAGGTAGAAGTAAAAGAAAACTCACCGCTGAGTCAAATGTCAAGTATAAGATTTCACATTACTTTATGAAGTGTTTGTCCGCTTAGCAGACAAACCGCTTAGCTGGGAATATCCCTGCGCCGGAACTTATTTTGTCCAGCGGAAAGCATCCGAGAATGAGAAGGAACTATTTTTCATGTGACATGGGTTACACAATCACAGATATTGACTCGTTTTACTCGTATAATAATCGTACTCGGCAAAAGTGCATTATCCGTACCGGATACTCATTTCAGACGAGTATCCGGCTCAACTCTAGATGATACCTTCACAGATCTACATTCATTTTTGGGATAGGTTTCTATATAGGTTTATTTTGCTCAGTAAACTTCTACAGTAGTAATATAATGGCATTTTATTGCAAAGCTGATAAGATAAAGATCATAGTGGGTGAGTAAAGACTTATCTGTATCTTTATGGTAATTCAAAAAGAGGAGGGAACCGCCTGGGAATACCAGGTGCTGTAAGCTTTTTCTCCTGCAGACTCGCCACTCTCTGAGTCCCTGTTTTCCATTGATTTGTATAGCGCAATTCAAAGTGATTGACAACTACAGGAGAATCGTTGTCTATACTAAACTATAAATACACTGACGATGACTGAGTATTTGGCTTATGGCCATACCACCTTAAGGGCGCTAGAGGGCTACAGGAAGTGTTGGCTGCAGTTAGGAGAGGAAGGCTCTCCTCCATTTTGATTTTCTGTTAGCATTTTTTGAGCTGTTTTTGGACGTTAGTTTATTTTCAGTGAGGAGTTTCAGATTAAACCACCTAACAGCAGCATTTTGCGGGCTGGAGGGTGGTTACTTTATCTGTTTGAGTTCTGTATGATGGACGGATTATCGGCAAATGACACTGGACTGGCTGGAGAGAGACGAAAGGCAAAAGACACAGGACTGGCTGAAGAGAGACGCATGGCAAAGGACACAGGACTGGCTGAAGAGAGACGCATGGCAAAGGACACAGGACTGGCTGAAGAGAGACGCATGGCAAAGGACACTGGACTGGAAGGAGAGAGATGCATGGCAAACAACACTGGACAGGAGAATCGACAGCGAGCAGGAAACGGTAAAAATCAAGATGCAAGAGATAAATTTTGTGAAAGGAGATACTTAAAGGAGGCAACTGTAATTGTGAATGTGAAGAATGTAAATGAGGTGAGGGCTGGGGATATTATTAAAGCAGTGATTGAAAAATGTGGAAATGGGGAAATCTTGGCACTAAGGCCAAGACAAGGACAAGAATACGAGCTAACAATGAAAAAAATGGAGAAACGTGTGATAAACTGATGGAGGGATTGTTAATAAATGGAGTAAACTGCGATAAAAAAACTTCAAAACAGAGACTATGTTGTCTCTTTCATGCACATGCCCGCCTACATTGCTGATGAAGAGATTTTAAATAAACTGGAGGTTTGGGGGTTGCCCCAATTTCAAAAATAAAGAGACGTGTTTACCCGGGCACCAACATTGAGGATGGGACAAGATACGTAAAAGCGAGGTTCCCGAAAGAGGTGGCATCCCTCCCGTACAGCACAAAAATGGAGACGGCAGAAGGTCCACAATATTTTCGGGTGATGCACAGCAATCAGGTGAGGACGTGTCGGATGTGCATGAGCCCAGACCATGTGGTGAAGGACTGCCCGGAGTTCACGTGCCATAAATGCGAGGAGAGAGGCCACTTTGCGAGAAATTGTAATGCGGTGACGTGCCAGGATTGTAATCTGGTTTTAAATAAGTGTGAGTGTTGGATGCAGGTTGAGGAGGAGGAGGAGGAGGAGGAGGAGCAGCGGGAGGGCGGGCGGGGGCATGAAAGAGATAACGAGCAGCGAGAAGATGGAGAAAAAGTTAGAGGTGAAGGAAGGGAATTAAATAAGGATATGGAACAACAGAAAGAGGGTAACGAACACATCATAAAAACACAACAGGAGGGGAGAATTTGGACACAGATAGAGTTGAAGGACCGCTTGGAAAATGGGTTGGATACAATGGAACTGGAGGATGAAAGGAATAAAGTATTGAGGGATGCACAACAGGAGGGAACATTAGGAACACTGATGGATGGGATGAACAGTGGGCAAAAGGAGATGGACGAAGGAGAAATAAAGGATGCTACAAACAAGGACAAGAAAATGAGGAGACGCTGAGGAAATCATCAAAAAGATCTGTGAAGGTAATGCCAAATTTAGATACTGCAAGGAAAAAAGTGCTTAAAGAAGATGTTTCAGAATGTACAAATAAGTGTGAGATGCTAAAGGATTTGGAGGAGATGGACTGAATTTTATGGGTTTTATGCATGGCTTTATATACTTTATGCTGTTAAGAATAGTGACTTTAAATGCTAGAGGGCTGTCAGACATGGGAAAAGATGTGATTTTATTACAAGAAACTAACTGGAGGGAAGAGTACATGACGGAAATAAGGAAAAGATGGAGTGGAGAAATTTGGTGATGGGAGGTTGGGAAGAGGAATTGCAGTGTTAATAAAAGAAAACAATGGGGTATCATGTAAAACAATATATAATGACACAGATTGGAAATGTATGGCGATTAAAATGGAGTATGATGAGAAAAAAGTTATTGTAATTAATATACATGCACCAACAGTAGAGAATGAAAAAAAGGAATATTTTAATATATTAAGAGAATTATTAAAGAATGACAAGCATTTATTTCAAACAATTTATTTCAAACAACTGAAGCTAACAATGAAAAAAATTTAGTCCCTCCCACCCCAAGAAAAAATAAATTATTTGGGGACCCAACGCTCCAGAATGGAGAAAAGCCTGTCCATCCTCTCCCTGCTCTCCTGTGCTCTCCTCTCTTCAGCCTCTCTCTGCTGCCTCATGTCCTCCCTGATGAGGTCTAACAGCTCCTGGTCACTGTCCCTTCTCCTCTTCTTCGCTGCTGGCTGCCTATCACCTTCCCTCTCTTCTTCCGCTCTCTCCTCTTGGTCACTCACTGCTGCACTTGGCCCTGGGGATGGAGGCAATAAGGACAGGGGGGCAAATTGAAGGCCTTTGTCCTAAAACCTCATCCATTTGGACAAACCAGGGCCAAGTAGCAGCAGCACTCACTCCCTCTCCTGACTCTGGATACTTGCATTCCTAAAGACAAGTGAAAAAATATAAACTGTTCACAAAACATGTAAGCTTAAACTTAAATATTATTTTATATATATTGTTAGAACTAAACTTAAACAATGTCTATCTGACTCCTATACTTTTACATTTACTTAATTAAGCTTTAGTCTAACAATTGGAGCATGTTCAGAATCGAGAGAAATGAGCCAGGCGACGAGGAATTATCCACCAAGCAATTTATTCTAACAAAATAAGCTAATACAGAATATTCTGGGTCTCAGGTCCCTAACACACAATCTGTGTTGTCCTCTTGACCATCAAAGAGACAACGAGTCATCTGAGTTGCCCAGTACATGTAAGGCACAATATGAATATGCATGAATCTATTCTAACAGTCTTCTCACTGGACAGGCGGCGTTTCAGTTCCTCCCAGCAACATCCAAGGCCACATCAGCACCTGGTGTTTTTCAACTATGCCATTATCTGTAAAAGAACATTCTGTGCAACTAAGCAGCAAACTACATCTCTATCACGCTATGCCTCTAATAATGTATTTATTAAGCAAGCAAATAAACTTTGTATCTTTATTATTCTTCAATATGGACATACTTTATATTTCTTTTTTAAATTGTCACACTTTTTCTTTGCTTGGGCTGGTGTCACTTTACCAGACAGACCCATCTTCTCCAAAACTATTGGAATTGTGTTAATCACAGATATCAAAACGACAATTGTGGAACAATACTGTGCAGAATTATACAACAAAAGGACAAAACAAGAGAAGTAAGAAAATGTTTCAGCTGTTTAATGACTGCAGGAAATGTTCTATGCACTGCACAAAACTAAAAAGAAACAAAACTCCCTTCATATTACAATGGGATTTCTAAATAGATTTATTCCTGTACCTCCATCCCACAGTGGCAGAGTTCTTTGCTCCGGTGAAGAGCTCATCGTTCTCTCCCCGGAGCTTTATAAAATCCTATGTCTGCTCTTTCGTCCCTGGAAGCGTTAAAAACAGCTTCAATCACTAACAAATTAGCTGTGTGTAAGGGGACATTACACAGGCAGTAAGGAAGAAGCTAGTTTACAAAAGTAATGTTTTTTGTACATATAAACGTACAAATGTAAAAAAAAAAAATACTTGACGCAAAAAAAAAAAAAAAAGCCTAACTAGACAACCACTGAATATATATTTTTTTAAAAGCTATTTTTTTAAAAAAAACTTACATCTAAAAGCATACTCCTCTCCCACTCCGCTACCGCTCGCTTCGTTGGCCATTACGCTCTGCCGAAAAGAATTATGGGATAGGTAGGACGGGAAAGGATCCACCACACCCATCCTTCCAATTCGGGGAAAAGGAGGACGTATTTGTGGGCCGCATTTGAAGGATCCTACTAATTTGGACAGCCTTCGTCGCGGCGCTGTGACGTAACATCCTTCAAATGAAGACGCCGAAGGATGTAGACCCTGAATTTGGACACAGCCATAGGCATAGAAGGAGGGGAAAATAAAATGTTTCAGTACGCGGATGACACAACTTTATTGTTAAAAGATCCAAAGAGTGTGAAAAATGCAATACAAATTGTAGAGTATTCTATTGTAGAGGATCAGGAGCTAAAGTAAATGAGGACAAAACATTGTATATGAGATTTGGAGTGGTATCAGTTTTAACAGATCATTTTAACTTTAAGAAAACTAAAGAATGGGAATGACGATGTGGGAAGAAGCGTTAGGAGGGATTGAAAGGAGAGTGAATTTTTCGAGAATGAGAACATTAACTTTGAAAGGGAAGGTTCTAGTTCTTAATGTTTTTGAAATTGTGGTATATATATATATATATATATATATATATATATATATATATATATATATATATATATATATATATATATATATATATATTTATATGCGCCGTGGTGGGTAGGAAAAAGGCTGAAAAAATGTTTTTTAGATTTTTTATGGGAAGGGAAGCCAGCAAGAATAGCACACAACACCTTAATAGCTAAATATACTGTGAGGGAAGGCTGGAATGATTAAATAAATAAGAGGAAAAATGGTGTAGTGGTGGAAACTAATGAGGAAATATTAGAAGAAAGAAAAGTTTACTATGAGAACCTGTTTAGAACTGAGGGGCTGGGGGAAGAAGAAAAACAGGAGTTTCTGAATCAAATAAAAACAACAGTAGGAGAAGTAGACAAAAAAAGAGTGTGATGAAGAGATAAGAGAAGAAGAGATTAAAAGAGCAATAAGTGAATTAAACAAAAAGAAAAGTCCAGGTGTAGATGGTTTGGGGAGTGAATTTTATATAGGCTTGGGATTTGGCTTTGACTCTGGAAATATTTTTAAGGTGATAAAATGCAGATGATGTAATTGACTTAATGTGACTCTGGAAATTCAAGTCTGAGTCCATGATGACCCCTAGATTTCTAACCTGGCTTTTAGATTTTAGAGAAAGAGACTCGAGGTGACTGCTGACATTTTCTCTTTGTTTCTGTGGCCCAAAGATAATTATTTCAGTCTTGTTTCTGTTCAGTTGGAGAAAATTATTTTGCATCCACACATCAATCTGTTCGATGCAGTGACACAATGAATGGATTGGTCCATTTTCACCTGCTGTGAGTGAAATGTAAATCTGAGTGTCATCTGCATAATTATGGTATGATACGCCACAGCTGTGTATTAACTGGCCTAAAGGAAGCATGTAAAGATTGAATAATAAAGGTCCCAAGATAGACCCCTGTGGAACCCCACATGTCAGGGCCATTTGGTCTGATACACAGTTTCCAACCGAAACAAAGTACTTCCTGTCTTCAAGATAGGACTGAAACCATTTAAGAGCAGTTCCAGAGATACCTATCCATTCATCTAATCTTTGTGACAGGATTTCATGGTCCACTGTATCAAACGCAGCACTCAAGTCCAACAGAACTAAGACAGAGACTTTGCCCGCGTCAGTGTTCAGACGGATGTCATTTGTGACTTTGATAAGTGCAGTCTCAGTCTGTGATGGGCCTGAATCCTGACTGAAAAGGATCAAAGCAGTTGTTAAGCAATAGAAAGTCATTAAGTTGCTGATATACAACTTTTTCGATGACTTTCCCTAAAAATGGCAGGTTTGATATGGGCCTATAGTTGTTGAGCTCTGTAGCATCAAGACTGCTCTTCTTTAGGAGAGACTTAATGACAGCAGTTTTTAAGGCCATTGGAAATGTTCCAGACTGTAAGGAATTATTGACTATATTAGTGAGTTGTGGTAACAAACTGCTTAGTACTGATTTTAGAAATCTAGTGGGTAGAACATCGAGGCAGCAGGTGGATGAACTCAGGCTGGAGACATTTTTTTCAATTGTTCTGTCATTAATGGGTGTAAAATGTAGTGAATATGGTCTCGTTGATGAATAATTAATAAATAAATAATAAAAAGTATGTAAGATTAAATATGAACAACATAAAATAAAACAAGATTATTGACAAAGGATGAGAATGATAAAAATAAATGATGAATGAACATAAAATTAACAGTTAACAGGTTAAGGTTATAACATTATGATGGCTTTGATGGAACAGAAAGTTTAATTCCTTTGAATTTTATTAATTACTCGGAGTTCTTACGGAGAGAGAAGAAAGTTAAATGGCTTAGCTAAAAGGGACTATTGACGGCTGTTTGGAGATCGTAAAAAGGGAAAAGATGTGCGGTTGGACTTAATCACACAGGTTTTTATAACGCCAAGCTTGTGCCCAGTGTTCACTCACTCTGATGTGGTGGAAAGGTACCAGCGGTGCGGTTCCGAAAAGTCCAAAGGGATGCTTCGAAATTCCCGGGGTCGCGGCTGGCTTCCGGCCGTATAGAGAGGCGTCACCGGTGCACGGGGTTGAGCTGGTAAGGCGGCGCCTTAGCAACAAAGCGGCGTCCTGTGATTGTCCTCGAGGGTAAAGTGGACTTTACCCGCAGTCGAGACTAAAGTCTTTAACAAAAAGTGTTCGTTGAAGAGGCTTAAAACTAGTCTTTACTTGATTAACGAGGGCTGTTTGTTAGCGATCTCGTTCCAGAACAAAGACTACAAAATTTCCACTTCCGTCGCGTGGTTCCGTAGTTCCGTAAAAGTTTTCAAAACAAAATATCAAATGCGTTGAGTCGTCAAAAATAAAGTCACTTAACACAGGACTGTGTTACGTGGTTTCAAGCTTAAAAGTTACGAAGCGATAAATACAAAAACTTAGTAGAAAAGTAGACAAGATTACGCGGACAAGAGTGTGCAAAGCGTTGCGAAAAGAGAAGAGTACAGAAACGAGTTTAACATGAAGAAGAAGCGAAGCTAAACTAGAATTTCCGGCGCGCACCATCTTTTCTACTGGCCGAAAAGAGGCGTGTTTCACACGGTTTGGGGAAAAGGGGCGTTTACTGAAAGTTTTGGAGTTTTTAATAAACTTTCTCTGTCCCATCAAATAAACAACTTAAACACATTTTAAGAACGTATTGCTTCTGCATTGTATCATATCTGTATGGGGAATATCGTTACCAATCTTTAAAGACTAAACACATATTACATTATTCGTTGCTTGACCTGAAAACAGAACAATTCATTTTATTACACAGCCAGCTGTAAGGATGAAGCAGAAAGTATTCTTTTATATAGCTATCACTCTGGATCCTGAAAAGGAAAAATGGTGAGGTTTGCATAGTTACGAACAATCCTTTAATACACAGAAATGGAACAGAACGAAGAATTGTCTTAGTTTCGAAGCAGAGTCATTACTCTGTCCAACCAAAGGAGGGCAATGTTCAATCACTTGTAGAGTCCTGAAACAAAGAGACATTCCTTTCTCAGGTCTGGTCCCTCTCAATACACAAATCGTATATTTAAATGTCAAGTCTGGTGCCGGGGTCTGGTCGGCCAACAGATAGCCCCCTTCAGGTTCTTTGAAGTGTTGAAAACAAAGTCGTTAATTTAGTTTCACTTTTCCGTGAACTTTCTTAGAGCAACATCGAGCATCTGGTGGGAATTAACACAGGGTTGTTAATTAGGTCTTCTGTCTTCTCCTCGGCCTGAATCAACAAAAACGGCCAGGTCTTTAAAAGTTCAGAGTTGTAATTCTTTATCCTCTGAGAGGTGTTAGTCCCTGGTACGAAGAGACACTACAGTCCCCCCTTTCGGCGAAAGGCAGGTTCCAATGTCTTATGCCGACTCCATCCTTGAAGTACCAGGACCAGGAAGCAAGTAACACGTTAAAGACACAGAGTTTGGCGTTATAACATGTGTATTAATGGGAGCATGGTTAGGGAAACAAGTATATTTAAGTGTAAAAAGGGGTTTTTTTACTTGGGCGTCATTAAGTCATCTGCTAAGGGAGGTAGATTGAGTTTATCATTTAAAAGATGGACTTAATGGGAATAAAAGAACAAGAGAGTTATTTCATTTTTAAATGGGTTTAGAGTTTTAAATTGTTGATAATAATAAAAGAACACACATTAAATGATAATAACTTTAAAAGGGACATTGCATGCATTTTAGGGGTAAGGGTAGTCATAAAAGTTACATGAGGTATATATATATTGGTTATATTGAACATACATAACAACACAGCACATTAAACTGAATCTGTCAACCTCCGTATGACTGGGGTTGGTTCAGATTCTTCGGAAACAGAGAGGTCTTGGTTAAATACATCGGCTTCAGGGGGTAATGGACTACCTGCAACATTTTCTCTATTCGTTGTATATGTTGTTAAACTGATCAACCTTTCTCTTTCAACTGGTTCTGTGCCCAGCTCTTTTAAACAAGCGGTCGTCAGCCCCATTCTGAAGAAGCCCAATTTGGATTCTTTTGAACCAAACAACTACAGGCCAATCTCTAAATTGCCTTTTTTATCTAAAATCCTGGAGAGAGTGGTGGCGGAGCAGCTGACTGCGTTTCTTAATGAAATTAATGTTATAGACAAATTTCAGTCAGGCTTCCGAAAATGTCATTCAACAGAGACTGCCCTGCTGAGGATATCAAATGACATTATGATGGCAGCTGACTCTGGGCAGTACTCAGTCTTGATCTTACTGGATTTATCGTCTGCTTTTGATACTCTGGACCATAATATATTGTTAAAGCGTCTGCAATATGAAATGGGTTTCTCTGGATCAGTTCTAAAGTGGTTTTCCTCTTACCTGAGTGACAGATCATTTTGTGTCTGTATTAACAATATTCTGTCTGAAATGACCCTCTGTCATATGAAGTTCCTCAGGGCTCAGTCTTAGGTCCTCTTTTGTTTTTATTGTACATATGCCCTCTTAGTGAAATATTTCATGGTTTTAAAAATGTGTCTTATCACTTTTATGCTGATGACATTCAGTTGTACTGTTCTTTTAAAGACTCTGAGTTTTATAAACTTACTGAATTGTTGAACTGCTTGACTTGCTTAAAGAACTGGTTATGCAATAACTACCTACAGCTAAATACAAAAAGACTGAAACTTTAATCTTTGCACCTGACCAAAAATACTTCAAATCAAACAACACCTTGGTTCCCTGGGTTCTTCCGTCCAGTCGAGCCTCAGAAACCTTGGTGTTCTGTTTGACCAATCTATGTCTCTGGACAGTCATTCTAGACAGTTGGTCAAAAACTGTTTTTATCATCTAAGAAACATTTCTAAATTGAGAGTGTTATTGTCTAAATCTAACTTGGAGATGATTATTCATGCTTTTATTTCTTCGTCTTGATTATTGTAATTCTCTTTTATTTGTTTCAACAAATTGTCTCTGGGTCGGCTTCAAATGGTGCAAAATGCTGCAGCCAGGCTTTTAACTGGAACCAACAGAAGGGCTCACATTTCACCGGTTTTAGCTTCACTTCATTGGCTTCCAGTCAAATTCAGGATTGATTTTAAAATTTTAGTCTTGACTTTTAGAGCTCTACATGGACAGGCCCCCCAGTACATCACTGACCTGCTGACCCCTTACTCCTCCTCACGCACTCTTCGGTCTTCAGGTCAAAACCTTTTAATGGTCCCCAAAACACGTTTGAAAACCCGGGTGACCGGTCTTTCCAAACAGTCGCCCCAGACTCTGGAACACCCTGCCCCTGTCTCTGCGAGTGGATATTTCTGTTGATTCTTTTAAAAAGCAGCTGAAGACACTTTTATTTAAACAAGCTTTTAGTTGATTGGGCTTTTTATGTTTCAATATTCTGTGGTTTTAATTTTTTTTTTTTTTTTTTTTCTCTAAGTTTTATTGTTTTTTATTGCACTTTGTAAAGCACTTTGTGATTTATATCTGTGAAAGGTGCTATATAAATAAAATTTACTTACTACTTACTTATTCCCAGGGCGGCGACGCACGATTCGTGCAACGCCCCGAGTACAGCGATTTAAACGGGTTTTAAGGCGTTTTACGCTTCTAAGAAGCACGATTGTAATAATGATGGCCATGAAGTAACCTATTCCTACTGTGGCTGCAAGAACAGTGTCGGGAGTTGACCAGGCATACATAATTGGTTGGATAGGTGCTTGTTGCTTTTGCTCTATTTCTTTTAACACATTATCAAGGGGTGCAATGTCAATGGTTCTGCTACCTTCAAACTGGATTTGATAGAGTGTAGCAGGGTGTAATTCGAGAGGATGGGTTGAAAAGAAATCTGATATTTCTATTTCACTCTCGTATTGGTCAGCGTCAAGGTGGTATAAGGCGACGTCCCCAATGTGAAGAATTGCGTTTTGGGGTACATCTACCCAGAAAGTTTGGTCGGGCAAGTTAACACGGGATGAGGTGTCGTGCTGATCGTAAGTCAGCATTCCATCTGGAAGAGGGGTGTTTACTAGCCAGCGGTTACCGATGATCTCTGCTTGAGTGACGGTAACTTGGTGGCGAGCCGTGATTGTCGTTGGACATCTGGCTTGAGGGCTCATGGGCTTAAGGCCACAGATCCCGTCGGTGTTGTCCCGAACAAAGGGTTTACTGGGACATAGGTAGTGTATGTCCTTGGTTAGGTGCACATGCGTAAATTAGGGGCCAGGTACAAATCTGGATTGGCATCATGGTATGCCACTACTGAAGGAGTGTGCACTTTAACGTGCGTGTCTCCGTGCCAGGACCCAACGTTTACGCACGCCTTTAAGACGATAGATGTTCTGGGATTCAATGATAGGCAGATTTAGAATAAAAGCCATTTCCGAACTCTGGGTTGGCGTAAATGGGCACGGCACTACCTAAAGTGTATGCTAAATGGGCCTGAAGTGGGGTTACAAGATCTCTAGTGGCGGTTCCAAGGAGGGATTGTACTAGTGACAGAGGGATAAGGTAGGGTGGAATTCTTCCCATGGCTAAGCTGTCCACTGAAGAGCTTATGTCTCGGAGCATGTCATCCATTAATGCGGTGACTACTTGTGCTTGTACGTAGTCCACCTGGAAAAGGGTCATAAGTAACTCTACAGCTCGGTGGGTTTTGTTTAGAGCTTCACTGTGTGTGTTTACCACCAACACAGTGTCCTTCAACGTTTTCCCTACTGTTTGGAGTTGCTGTTGTTGCTGAATGATCTGCGCTCTGATGTCAGGGATTTCAGCCTGTAATTCTGAGACATGTCTCTTGACCGTGGAGATGCTAACAGTATTGACTGTGGACAACCCGAGGTTAAACAAGGTACCCACAGCAGCCGCTGCTACAAGGAGTCCTCCTATAAACCGTTTAGACCTTTGGTTAGCTCCAGTGAGTTCAACCTGAGTAATTGTGAATTTCTCAAGCTGGTTAAGCATGTGGGAAATATCAGTTTCAGCGTGATTAAGAATAGAGGTGGTCCAGCTAGCGCCGGCCCAACTGGTGAGCCCTTGAGTGGCTCGGACGTGTTTCCGATACACGTCGTTTGGGTTTAACCTGACAAAAACCCTTTGGGTATGCAGGCGACAGTTTGTGATCAACAGTCCGGGTTGGTCCTTTAAAACGATCCCGGCTGTTGGTCCGGGCTCTATAAGATCTGGTGATCCCATGCCCATAAGGCTGGTGATCAGGAGGAGTATCGTCCACATCATCCTGGTGAAAGAGAGAGGACTTTTTAGCAAGTGTTTCATTGACAGTAAAAACCGGAGTTATTAGTTACAGTTGTTGAATTACTCACAGTCACCACTGAAAAAGAGAAATGAAAAGTGTTAGGATTAGAGTTAGAGGTTAGTTGTTAGTGGTTACTGCAAGTTAAGGGATCTGTTTGAGACTACTTGGGAGCGTGAACGTCCCCTGTAGATCCCATGGGGGTTTTGTGCAACTTTATCTGGTTGCGGTGTATCCACTTGAGAGTGGGTTCCTTTCTCCCTTTGGTGATCTTTATCTGATACACCACCGGGGATAGTTTGTTGACAATGGAGTACGGTCCTGCCCAACGCGGGAGGAATTTCCGCGTCAGTCGGTTGGTACCACCTTTTGTTTGTCCAGTGAGTTGACTGAACATGTAGTACCACACTTTGTCTCCCACCTGTAGTTCGTCCCTAGATGACTTTTGGTCATAATAGGCCTTACGTCCTTCTACACTTTTGCCTAGTTTTTCCCGGGCAAAGGCGAAGGTGGTTCTCAGGTGTGCTTGGAGATCAGCCATGTACTGGTGTGTGGTATAGGCCGTAGCTATGTTAGCCTCTCCTGGCTGATACAGTAAATGTAGGGGAAGCGTCATCTGCCTACCGGTCATGAGCTCAAACGGGGAAACTCCGGTCGCCGTGTGTGGCGTGGCTCTGATAGCCATCAGGACCACGGGCAGTTTGACGTCCCAGTCTCGGTGATTAGATGCGACATATTTCTTTAGAATGTCGATCACCGTTCGGTTTGCTCTTTCTACTTGGCCTGAGGACTGGGGGTGGTGGCTGACGTGGAATTTTGCTTTCACGCCCATGGTTTGCCACAGTTGTCCCATCACCTCGGCGGTGAAGTGAGTACCACGGTCAGAATCGACCTTACAGGGTAAGCCGAATCTGGAGAACACGTGGTTCATGAGTAGAAAGGCTGTTGTCTGTGCCGTGTCGTTTGGGGCTGGAAGTCCTTCCACCCATTTAGTGAAGGCACAGGTGACCATTAGGATGTATTTGTTGCCCCTTTTTGATTTAGTCAGGGGTCCCATCCAATCGATTTGGAGGTCAGACCACGGAAAAGAAATGCCCCTTCTTTGTAAGGGTGCACGATGGAGTGGTCTTGTCGGTTGAAATTGGCAGCATACTAGGCAGCCTTTGATGTATTCTGCCACGTCCATTTGCATATGTGGCCAGTATGCCACTTGTTGGAGTGCCTGGTGTGTTGCGCGAACACCTCTGTGGCCTGCTACAGGAGCGTCATGTGCGTGCGTTAGCATGACCCCCCTTAGGCTCTGAGGCACTACGAACGCAGGTGAAGTGAGGGTGTCAGAGACGTGAACAAGCAAGCCATGACGCAGGTGGAGTCGAGCGCACCGCCCATAGCTTTTAAGATAAGCGTCGGAGGAAAAGTCAGTGTCTACGATGGGGTTAGACACCGGGTCTGAAAGGTAAAGGATGAGTTTGTGGATTGCCGAGTCCGCTGCCTGAAGGGCAACGAGGTCGGAACCAGCGAAAGAAAGAGAAGAAGTAGATTGGTCTGCAGGGGCCGGAACCGAGGCATCGGTTGCGGTTGCTTTAGACCGGGTAAGCAGACAGACAGAATGGGTGGGTTGGGTGGGAAGGGGTCGTTCGTATGAGGGTTCTGGCTGGAAATGCCAGAGCGTACCGTCTAGAGCCCCTTGTTTTGCCATGAGGTCTGCCTGATCGTTCAGATCTTTGTCCAGTCCAGGGGCTCGAGAGTGTCCCCTGACCTTCTTCCAGTACACCTGCATGTCATGGTCCTCGACCAGACCGTCGCCTACGACAAACAGGTCTTTGTGTTTGATCGTCTTTTTCGCGGATGTGAGAAAGCCATTGCTCTTCCATAATGGCAGGTGGGCAGAGAAGCTGAGTCGTGCGTAATTTGAGTCTGTGCAAATTACGAGCTGTTTGATCTGCTTGGCCACTGCTAGTTGGAGAGTTATGATCACGGCTGCGATCTCCGCATATTGTGAGGATTGAGATCCTAACTGAAATTTTTGTGGCTCATAAGGGTTGTCATTGAGCCATACCACACCTGCACCAGCGCGGACCAGAGCTTCATGGTGGAAGGAGCATCCATCGACATAAGCAGTGGTCATGTCTTGGCACACGTCAGCATCGAAGTAGTGATGGCGTGTTGGTACAGTGGAGGTGTGTTCGTTTAGCGGGACGGCTGTGGCGGGCGTGTCGATTGCGCATTGTTGGCATGCAGCGAGTTCCATGCCTAAGTGCGACTTGTGGTTTTGAGCATAACGTATCTCCACGTCGAAACTTTGGAGAGCCATGAGCCACGATGCCACGCGAGCGTTAGTTACTACGCCGTCCCTAAGTCTTTGACTGGTTAAGAAAGTCACCGGTTGGTGATTGGTGTTCACGATTGTCTTTTGGCCTCCTAAGTAGTGGGCGAAGTGTTTCACGGCCCATACTGTGGCTAGGAGGGCTTTTTCACAGTCGGTATACTTGACCTCGGGTCCGGAGAGAGTTTTGCTGGCGTAGGCCACTACTCTCTTATCCATGTCATGGACCTGATGGAGGCCTGAACTGAGGCTGTGGCTTGAGAAGCCTACCTCTAAGTAGAAGACTTTGGTGTGGTCCGGGTAAGCTAGGCACGGGGCTCTGCACAGATTGTGTTTGAGCGCCTGCATTGCCTGCTCTTGTTGTGGACCCCACGCAAAGGCGGTGTCCTTTTTGAGAAGGTCCGTCAGTGGTTTGGCCAATGCCGCATAGTCATCGACGAATTGTCGAGAATAATTGCAGACTCCCAGGAAACTGCAGAGTTCTGACAAGTTGGAAGGCGGTTCTAGATTGGCAATGCCTTGGATTCGACTGACCTGTGGTTCAATGCCATCAGCGCCTACTAGAAGGCCCACATAGTTTACCTTCTTTCTGCACCATTGACATTTTTCCAAGGAGATTTTAGCACCAGCAATGGTGAGCTGTTTCAGGACGTGGTCGATTTCGTTAATGTGCGCATGGAGTGTCGTGGTGCGCATCAAGATGTCATCGACGTAGATGAGAGTTCCGCGGCTAGCGGCGTCAGGACATGCCTTGTTCAAGAAGATGTTAAATTCGGCTGGGGAATTTAAGTACCCGAATGGGCATCTTGTAAAAGAGTATTGCCGATTGGCAAACGTGAAGGCAAGTTTGTGTTGATCCTGTGGGTCTACAGGAATGGTCCAGAAGCCGGATGCTATGTCCAGTGTGGAGAAGTACTTGGCATCCTGTACTTTGGGCAGTTCTTGGCCAAGTTGGGTCATTGGCCACCTGGAAAGTGGCACGCTCTTGTTCAATTGACGGTAGTCAATTGTTGGTAGTCAATTGTTAGGCGCCACTTGCCATTGGGCTTGAGTACTGGCCAGATAGGAGCCGAATAAGTACTGTTGCACGGACGAATGATGCCTTTATCCAAAAGGTCGTCTATGATTTCCTGTATCGGTTCATAAGACGCCAGTGGTATTTTGTATTGGCGAACGTAAGCTGGTGGTGCATTCGCAGCTGTTGGAATGCGTACCGTGTGGATGTGGGTTAAACCACAATCCAGCGAGTTTGTCGCAAATGATGTGCGATATTTGAGGAGGACCTGACGCATCAGGTCCCGTTCCTCAGCGTTGTTTATCGCATCAGCCAAGTCTAGTGCTTGTTCTAACTGAGACTCAAAGTCCGGTTCGGGTTTAGAGTCTGGTTGCACAGTTACCGATTTGTCCGTGGTGACGTTACTCGGTAGAGACGTGGTTTTGTCTATATCTGAATCAATGGAGAGCAGGGAGACTGTCTGTACGACCATTACCTCAGCATCAGCCAGATCGACCCTGCAGATAGTGTCGGTATCGACCACAAGTGAGGGGTATATGGCAATTGCTCCGGAAGGCTTCGTGTAGACGACTCCGGTCTCCTGTTGTTCAGTCACGAGTGAGGGTGGCATGCGTCCTATGACTGGAACTCTGAGTTCGAAGTCATGGAATCTTGTGTCGATTAGCCAACCCAAAGGTGTGGCCTTCGGGACGAGAATGCTATCGGCAGTAGGATTCTGCACTAGCACGTGTGTTGATCGAGAGTCGAGCTCGACCAGGGGTGTTGCCTGAACAGACAAGCCTAACTCAAAGAACAGAGGCGATGGTTGGAAGAACGCTTGTGGAGAGTTAACTTGTTGTCCTGTAGACGCGTTCAGACGTATGTCCATGATGGTACGCGGTGGTATCGTGAGATGGTAGTCGTTACTTACCTGACACACATCGGGAATGGTTTGACCCGATTTCAAGTTTCCTTCAGTCAATGAAGGTGACTCTTTACGTACTCCAGTCAATGACCAGAGAACGTTGTTGATAGTGTCGACTTGTACGTCGAGTCTGACTAGCATGTCAGCCCAATGTACACTGAATGTGGCAGATCGGGGATGACCGCAAAAGTGTGGGTCAGTTCTCTTTTGTTCCATCGTACGATGGCAGAGCATAGACCTACGGCGGTTAACGCATGAGTCGGTGTGGGGTTAGCAGGGAACCGAGTGTGCTTCTTTACGAAGGTCAGGCTTGGGTTTTTATGCGCTAGAGTGTTAAACAGCTCCTGGCTGATGGCAGATTTGTCAGCCCATAAGGCCATCACGACATTGTCGACTGGAGTTGCTTCCAGTGAGATGCCATTGACGATCTGGGGTGTCATCGCTAATGGGTCCTTCAGCGTGCATAGGAAGTTGTCACGCAATGTAAAGGGGTTTGGTTCGCACCGAGGTTGCATGGTCGTTGTACCAGCGGTGTCGGTGGCTACCCTGTCGATTGGTGATTCCCTGTCAATCGCATAGCACTGAGATTCATTCAGTAAGATTGGAAGTGGTTCTCGCACTTGGGCCCAAATCTTCAGCTGCTTGAAGTCGATCAGTGGTTCAAAGCGATTGAGGACGCTCTTTTCCAATCAGGAGTGGGACATTGTCAAGGTGGGACACGTACACTGGGTGTATCAGTGTCATGGGTCCGATGGTCAGTTGGACTAAGGCTACCTTGTTGATGATCGTCCGATCATCAGAGTAAGGCCTTATTTCTAGAGAGCACGGGTGGGACTTCAAGTCCCTGTGGGATCTTCTCGCTATAGCCTGGAGTGATCTGAACAGGTTGCCTGAAATTAGGCTGATGTCAGCGGCTGTGTCGAGAAGTGCTTCGTGCGTCAAGTGGTCTTCTAACAAGACAGAGAGATAAAGCTTCCGAGCTACTCCCTTTTCAGTTAGGTGACCTAGAAATTGGTGAAAGGGTGTTTCACATTCAATAGTCGTGGCGTGGTCATGGCACAGCCCGACATTTGGATTTGCTTGGACCACTAGGACGGCGCTAGACGGAGTGGTGTCTTTGTGATCTGTGTCACTTCTCTCCGTGTTGTCCGTGCTAGGGTCCTGGACAATGTCATTGAGTGGCTCTAGTTCGTCAGAGCCTAAGTACAGGTCTGGGAGATGTTCATTCCCTTCAGTAGACTCTGTATTTCCGTTGCGTGTTAAGTCGACTTGGATCGGTTGTGACTGTTTCTGAATCGGGGCCTTAGAGGCCTCCACCGTATACAGATCAGCCTTGTCCTTGGACTTTTCGCGCATTCGTTTGAGTATGCGTTCTATGGCCCGAGCCTCCTCTGTAGTCAGATTACTGTCGCCGTGGGGTTTCCCGCGATTAGTCTGACTTTCAGGGCTCGGTCCTCGCATGATTTCGCTGCTCGACAGGTGGGCTACCTGATGATCGTTGGTCTTGGGACCGACGATAATGGTTTCTCCTGTCGTCAGCGGTTTTGATAGGACCCCCTTGGTTACGGTTTGGATTGGTTCGAAATTTATTTTCGAACCGAGGTCTCCATTGAGGGCCTTGGTCTTTGAACTTACGTTCAGGCCAGGTCGGGGTGGACGCGCTCTCCTTTGTGTGGCGAGGTCCCTCTTTCCTGTCTGGAAAGCGGGAGGCTCCTGGGCCGCTTGGCTTGGAGGTAGGTGCTCCTTCGAGCGCTAGACTCTGATCAACAGTATACAGAGCGGCTGACTCTTGCGGTTTAGTCTGAGTCAGCTTCTGTTTAGTAAATGCCCTTGTTGCCAGTTCGCGGTTGGCGGCTGGTTTGAGTCAGCGGGCAGGCAGCAACGCCAAGATGATGATTGGTAGTTGGATGGAGGTTTTGCACAAAGAGTGTTTTGAAGTTTTATCCTCCTCCATGTTTGGTTCGTTGAGTGGACCAAAGTAGGCTTTGCGTGGCCGATGATAATATATCTGTGGTGACTCTTGCCGTGCCTGTTTGATTGTTAGGGCGGCTGTCAGTCCCACATTCGTTGTAACGTCTGAGAATTCCTCCATGAGGGACTGACTAAGGAGATCGAAGTCAGCTTGGACCTCAGGGGGTTGACGTTCGATGAAGCTACTAACATCTCTGTTTGATGTTAGTTTTATCAAAAATATTTTGTCCTCAACGGTAGCATTGGGTATTCTCTGGAGGTAGAACTCAATGTCTCTAAGGTACGCGCTAGTGTCATGAGCCGATCCTTGATGGGGCTCGAAGCGAGTGATATGACGCGCGATTTTGTCAAAGTCTCTGTCAGTGGGACCGTAGTCCAGATGTCTCCTTGTCGGAGCTGGTTGTTGGACAAAGTCCGATTGCCTACCTGTTGGTAGTGCGAAGTAATCCGAATGCCTACCTGTGGAAGCTCGCGGAAAGACGGCCGTGCTCTCGGCTCCGGTTGGTCCTCTTTCCGTTGCGTCCAGGCGCGGTAGTGGTCGCAAAATTGGATTAGTTAGTGAAGTGGCTCCCGTCTGGGAGTCTTCAAACCTACTAGGTTGGTATAATGGAGTAACTGGTTCTCGGTCTGGAGTACCTTTGAACTCCAGTTTCTTACTAGGTTGTGTTCGGGCGTCCTCTGTCAGGCGCGCCTGAAGTTGTTCAATAAGCTGGCGGTCTAAGTCACCTTGTTGAGTGAGGGCCTCTACCCGTGCACTCAGGGACTCTCTCCGCCGAGCTTCCTGTGCCAGCATATTCGCGGACAGCTGTGCACTTTTGCCTGCTTTGATGAGTTCCTCTCGCATAGCGTCGTACTCATCACGTTGGTCATTGAGCTGAAGCTCTGCTAGGTCACGAGCAGACCTTGTTTTGCTCAGCTCGTTCTTTAGGTCACCGAGGGTCCCCTCAGTTATCTGGAGTTTCGTGTGTAACTCCTTAAAGTCAGGGTCTGCCTTTTGGAGTGTTTGGGCAAGAGTTTGTAACTCTTGGTTTTGTTTTTCAGAATTCTCCAGGACTCCTTTGGTCAGCTGGAGTTCCTGATTCAACGCCTTGTTCGCGTTGGGCGAGGTCCTGTTTCTGGACCTGGATTTTCTCGTGGCTGCGTGCCAGGAGATCCTCGGCTTGTTTCTGCTGTGCGCGCATAACAATAGCCATTTGACCTAGCAGCTTGGTTAGGTCTTTGTCTTTTGGCTTAGAGGTTAGCGCAATGCTAATCAAGGAGCTAAGAACTGAATCTAGCTCGTTGGGGTTTGTGGTCTGAATCTCGTCCACATATTGGGGTAGCACCTGTCCTGTTAAATCACTTAGAGCTGAGTCTAAGTGATCCAGAAGCTTGATGGGACTACCAGAACCTGTGGACTGTGGATTAGACATGTTGAGAAATGGGTTTCTCAAGGTAAGTGAGTTATTGTTAGATTAAGTTTTAACTGCAAGGAGAGAGTTACTACTTGTAGAGTGTTACGAAGAAGAAGCGTAAAACTCAAGCAGACTGTAAAAGAATTTTTAAAATCTGAGTAAAAGTGTAAATAAAAAAAAAAATTAATGCAGGAATAAAATTAAAATTAAAAATTTTATTTTATTTAAAATAAAATAAAATTCCAATTAAATTAAAATAAAAGGGGTATTAAGTCAAATAAGTCAGATTAAAAGTAATAAAAGAAGGAATTGTTGGAGTGTAGGTTAGTATAAAGTCTTCTTGTGATTGAAGTGACCTTATGCTAGTAATAAGCAGTGACTATGTAGCCATAGCCTGGTGGTGTGAATGTTAATGAGGGTTGACAGTGCTGGGATGCTGCTGTGCTAATTTGTAAAATTAACAGTGCAGAATCAGTGGGTTTAATCTAACAATTCATGCAGGTAATCAGCTTTTACATTACAGCTATGACAAAATTCGTGCAGAGTTAAGTCTATTCAGAAGTAACAGCAGTGGTGTCGTAGTGGTAGTAAGCTGTTAGCGTTAGCATTCCAATTTGACAAATCCTGTGTAGATAGGAAAGTCACAAAACAAGTCTTAAATTGTTAATCAAGCCAAATTAATCAATCAATTTATATGCAAGGTTAGCATCAAAGATTTCCAAAAGCAGATGCAAAGTTAATTAAAAATGTCACAATTGTTAGTTAACTCCTATTGTGCATTCAAGGTTGTTAAACACAGGCAGTTATTCTCAAAAGCAGTATGGCATTTGCAAATTTGTATATTACAAGAAAAACACATGTATTAACAGAAGCAAAACAGCTTGACAGCAGTTTAGTATTCGTTAATAAAGCATAGTAATTCACTTTTTATGTTAAGTTAATCAGGCTTTTCAGTGTCAATGAAAGCTTAAATTATTCAGTTAAGTTCTTAAACTTGAATTAGTCACTATTTTAAGGAAAAAGTGTAATTCCGTTGAGTGACCACCAGAGAGAGACGTAGAGCTCCTCTCAGAGATTTTTAGAAGTTTCGCACTTCTCTTCCACTAGGGGGTAGCAGACTTTCTGGAGTCCGTGGTTTACCACTTCTTTCCGCTAGGGGGCCGTTGGAACTACAATGAGTTTAGTTTCCGGGTGACGTCAGAGTCACGCCCCTTGCTAGACACGGAGTGGCAGAGCCTGTTAGCTTCACTTCAGCTGTTGACTTTGGAGGGGCAAAACCGCTCCTACACAGCCACTTTACAACACAGCAGCGCTCTGAAAAGCGCAATTTCCAACACAGCAGTGCTGTGGATAAAACAACGTTTCACAAAGCACTACACGGGCCACGTGGGCCAAGACTTTGTATATACACTTGTTGCACAATGCAAACAGGTCCTTTGTCTGTGTGTAACTGGAGTTCTGACGCGGGTAGCTAATCCGCTCAGGAGTTCTCCCAACCAAGTTTTTAATTCGTCTGACACAATATGAACAGAGAAATTACTTGGTTTTACAAGTTTATCTAAATAACTGGAGCATCAGATTATTTATTAACTTGCAGAACGCGTTATTAGACAACTTATGCTAAAATTCTAGAACATCTTAGAATTAGCTGTTGTTAGGCCTTATAAAAATTACACGTCCTTACGTGTCACAAATGCATTTAATCAATCCGGCCCTCTGGCCTTTGTTCACAAACTTCACTAAGATTCAATCTTCCACTGAATACTTAGCAAGCTGGCAAATTCGCATACATTAATAATTTCTGCTTGGATTGCTCAGCAGAAATGTACGTACAAGTTTCAAAACATATCTCAGAATTATGAAATATCAGGCCAGCTGGTATTCTCAAATCCCGGACACACAATTTCACAAGCGCTTAATATCAAACAGCAACACAACACACATTTTGCTCAAACACATTAATTAGTTTTGGATAAGACTTAGCTCTTCAGCGGACAGAGATTTATGTAAAAGACTTTTAGATGTTACTTATTTCAGTGTTTACAAGACCGGATCTTTCCGAGCCTCACGCCGGGGCTCCAAAAATAATACTGTAGTGAATATGGTCTCGTTGATGAATAATTAATATGAATATGAATTATGAAAATTAATAATTAATATTTTGTTTATGAAAATATTAATTTCTTTCGGGGCACCACCTTAGTTTTAGCAGTTCTAAGGAAACTGATTATGTTTGATAAGTCTCAATACTGAAGGAATGAATTCTAACTCGTTTTCAGACCAAATCTACGTAAACATGAAACAAGGATGTCTTTATGGGTTTTATTAAAAATTATGTAAGATTAAATATGAACAACATAAAATAAAACAAGATTATTGACAAAGGATGAGAATGATGAAAATAAATGATGAATGAACATAAAATTAACAGTTAACAGGTTAAGGTTATAACATTATGATGGCTTTGATGGAACAGAAAGTTTAATTCCTTTGAATTTTATTAATTACTCGGAGTTCTTACGAGAGAGAAGAAAGTTAAATGGCTTAGCTAAAAGGGACTATTGACGGCTGTTTGGAGATCGTAAAAGGGAAAAGATGTGCGGTTGGACTTAATCACACAGGTTTTATAACGCCAAGCTTGTGCCCAGTGTTCACTCACTCTGATGTGGTGGAAAGGTACCAGCGGTGCGGTTCCGAAAAGTCCAAAGGATGCTTCAAATTCCCGGGTCGCGGCTGGCTTCTGGCCGTATAGAGAGGCGCCACCGGTGCACGGGGTTGAGCTGGTAGGCGGCGCGCCTTAGCAACAAAGCGGCGTCCTGTGATTGTCCTCGAGGGTAAAGTGGACTTTACCGTCGAGACTAAAGTCTTTAACAAAAGTGTTCGTTGAAGAGGCTTAAAACTAGTCTTTACTTGATTAACGAGGGCTGTTTGTTAGCGATCTCGTTCAGAACAAAGACTACAAAATTTCCACTTCCGTCGCGTGGTTCCGTAGTTCCGTAAAAGTTTTCAAAACAAAATATCAAATGCGTTGAGTCGTCAAAAATAAAGTCACTTAACACAGGACTGTGTTACGTGGTTTCAAGCTTAAAAGTTACGGCGATAAATACAAAAACTTAGTAGAAAAGTAGACAAGATTACGCGGACAAGAGTGTGCAAAGCGTTGCGAAAGAGAAGAGTACAGAAACGAGTTTAACATGAAGAAGAAGCGGCTAAACTAGAATTTCCGCGCGCACCATCTTTTCTACTGGCGAAAAGAGGCGTGTTTCACGGTTTGGGGAAAAGGGGCGTTTACTGAAAGTTTTGGAGTTTTTAATAAACTTTCTCTGTCCCATCAAATAAACAACTTAAACACATTTTAAGAACGTATTGCTTCTGCATTGTATCATATCTGTATGGGGAATATCGTTACCAATCTTTAAAGACTAAACACATATTACATTATTCGTTGCTTGACCTGAAAACAGAACAATTCATTTTATTACACAGCCAGCTGTAAGGATGAAGCAGAAAGTATTCTTTTATATAGCTATCACTCTGGATCCTGAAAAGGAAAAATGGTGAGGTTTGCATAGTTACGAACAATCCTTTAATACACAGAAATGGAACAGAACGAATAATTGTCTTAGTTTCGAAGCAGAGTCATTACTCTGTCCAACCAAAGGAGGGCAATGTTCAATCACTTGTAGAGTCCTGAAACAAAGAGACATTCCTTTCTCAGGTCTGGTCCCTCTCAATACACAAATCGTATATTTAAATGTCAAGTCTGGTGCCGGGGTCTGGTCGGCCAACAGATAGCCCCCTTCAGGTTCTTTGAAGTGTTGAAAACAAAGTCGTTAATTTAGTTTCACTTTTCCGTGAACTTTCTTAGAGCAACATCGAGCATCTGGTGGGAATTAACACAGGGTTGTTAATTAGGTCTTCTGTCTTCTCCTCGGCCTGAATCAACAAAAACGGCCAGGTCTTTAAAAGTTCAGAGTTGTAATTCTTTATCCTCTGAGAGGTGTTAGTCCCTGGTACGAAGAGACACTACAAAAATGTGTAAACTCAACCAAAGGTCTCCTATGTGGCTGCAGTGTTGTTGTTTGCCCTTTGGACTGTATCACATGTTTAATGCCTTGAACCTTGTCATTAAAAAACAATGCAAACTCATTGCATTTAGTAGTGGAAACTAATTCTGGAGGAAATGGAGCTGGAGGGTTTGTTAATCTGTTCACTGTAGCAAACAGGACACGTGAGTTGTTACTGCTGTTGTTGATGAGCTCTGAGAAGAATATTTCTCTTGCTTTTTTCAAAGTTTGATTGAAAACATGCAGATTTTCTTTGTATACCTCATAATGAATTAAGAGTTTAAATTTACGCCATTTTCTTTCGGCTTTTCAGCATTCCCTTTTCTGTGCCCTGACAGAAGGAGCATTGCTCCACGAAGCCTTCTGCCGCTTCATCACTTTAACCTTAACAGGAGCAATGGTGTCCATAACATTTAAAACACCTGAAGTATAACAATTTAACAAATCATCAACTTGACCTGATGAGGCATTTTCAAACCTGATTGCCTCCATAAACGGTGTCCTGGTGTTATCATTAATGTGTCTTTTCTGAACAACTGTAGGTCCAGCAGCAGCTTTTGGAATCATGGACAGATGGAAAAAGACACAAGAATGATCAGACAGAGCAACATCAATCACAGTGACATCTGAAATATGAACACCCTTTGTAATGACCAGGTCCAGAGTGTGACCTCTGTTATGGGTCGGCTCATTAACATGCTGACAAAGACCAAAAGTATCAAGAATAGTAGAAAGTTCTTTGGCATTTCTGTCAGAAACATTATCCACATGCACGTTAAAATCACCTGATATGATTATTTGTTCATATTCTGTGCAGATAACCGAAAGCATTTCAGTAAACTCATCAATAAAATCATGACATTGTTGGGGCGGTTTGTAAAGAACAACATATAAAATAGATGGAGAAAACCTCAACTCCATTTTGAATGACACATACTCAAATGATGAAAACTCCAAGTTTCTGGATAAGAATATTATCCCTAAAAATAGCACAAACACCACCACCCTTTTTGTTTTCCCGCATTTTGGATAAAAATGTGAAATTCGATGGGGTGGATTCAATAAGGACAGCATTTCCAGTCTTGCTGTCTAACCATGTTTCTGTTAAAAACATAAAATCAAGCTTATTTGAAATTATAAAATCATTAATTAAAAAAGATTTGTTTCCCAAAGACCTGAAATTGAACACTGCAAGTTTCAAGTCTGTTTGAGCAGGACCAGACTTTATCTGTTTGCAGGGAATTTGAATCAGGTTTGTCTGATTAGACAATCTAACTGTTATTCTCTTCTCGAGTCTGCGACTTCTGACTGTAGCTATGGAGCTGGGGGGGAGTGTTCTCTCCCAGGGCCTCGGGTTGATAAGTATTTTATGATGACAAAAAGTCCTGGAACAGCAGAGGCCCTCAGTGTCCTAATCGCTGATAGTAGCCTTGATGCTAGTCAAGGCTTTTGGAGGAGCTGGTTTGGGAGGGGGTGGAGGGGGTTTTTAAAGATTTTTAAAGATTTTTATAGTTTTTAAAGATTTTTTAACTAGCGTTTTAAAGGAAGTATATGTAGAGGTGTTTAAGAAAGGAGAATTAAATCAAAGAATGGGATTAATGAAATTGATATACAAGAGAAAAGGAGAGAAGACAGATTTAAAGAACTATAGACCGATTACAATGCTGAATACTGATTTAAAGATTTTATCTAAAATTCTAGCCAACAGATTGAAAGAAGTCATGCCGAGTATAATTAAAACTAACCAAGTGTATGGAGTGAAAGGGAGAGACATAGCAGATACAACTATTAGTATAAAAGATACGATAAGATACATACATGAAAACAATAAAGATGGGTTTATTATCAGTCTAGATTTTGAGAAAGCTTTTGATAGGGTGGAGCATGGGTTTTTATTTGATGTTTTAAAAAGTTTTGGTTTCGGAGAGAATTTTATGAAATGGATCAGGATTTTAGACAAAGGTGCAATAACAAAAATTAAATGTAATGGGTTTTTAACACAGTGTTTTAAAATTACTAGATCGATAAGACAAGGATGTCCGTTGTCAGCTCTTTTATATTCTTTAGTTGCAGAACCATTGGGATTGGCGGTAAAACATGGGGAGGGGATAAAAGGCATAGGCATCGAAGGAGGGGAAAATAAAATTTTTCAATATGCGGATGATACAACATTGTAGCAGCGACTCCTTAATTTCCTTCGTGTCGCTTGGAGAGGCCGAGTACGGGTCCTGTAGTTTGCCTGACGCGCTGCGACTTAAACACCTTGACACCGAGTCCCAGATTGAATACTTGTATGCTTTATTTAATTGACTTATCAGTTGGCACATGTACACAGTTGTAAAATACTTCAGCCAGAATGTTTTAGCAAACGCTTGTGGTCAACAAATACTACGGCTTCCCTCTCTCCTCCTATACCTGCGTGACAGTGAGTGAGTGCCACCTTTAAAACCAAGCGCTGTCACCGCCTACACCCACGTGACCCACACATCACCCCGGCAACCAGACAAAAGCAATCCGTAGACAAACATATCAATATGGCTCCTACACACCAGCCCCTTAATTATTACGCAATAATTATCCACATTCTTAAGCAAGTAGGAGACAAACATGAAAAATGTCAGAAATAATACATCTTCGCATATAAAATGTCCAATAATCCGCAAGAGAAACTTCTTTCTTCCAGAGTCAATATGGCTCAAACAGGTCCATAGCTGAGCCAAGTCAAAAGAGTCAAGAACAAAAAATAATAATCCGGAAAAACAAAGTCAAGTACTGTTCCAAAAGAAAAAAAAACACAAGTCACTACTGAGGCCGGTAACTCCTTACCCAGCCTCAGCCTCCTGCAGCAGACAGACCTTTGTAATAGACCGGTCCAAGCAGCTGGTCTGCATTTTAATCCGCACCTGACGCACCAATCCTCTTCGGTCTGGGAAAGTCTGCAACACACGTCCCATTAACCACGAGTTCCTAGGTGATGCGTTGTCCACGATGAGAACAAGATCTCCCACTACCAGGTTCCTCTTTGACCCCGTCCATTTCTGGCGCTCCTGCAGCTGAGGTAAGTATTCTTTAACCCATCTCTTCCAGAACAAGTCAGACATATATTGTACCTGTTTCCATCTCCTGTGTGCATATACATCTGTAGGCTGGAACAAACCTGATGGTAAAGATGGTGAGGTCTTTAACAGTAAAAGATGGTTTGGTGTCAGCGCTTCTAGGTCAAAAACATCCATGGAGGCTTTGGTAATTGGACGGCTGTTTATGATGGCTTCAGCCTCACACAGCACTGTGTGCAGGCCCTCTTCATCTAGATTCTGTACCCTTAAGGTAGAGTTGAGCACTTTGCGCACCGATCTTATAAGCCTTTCCCATGATCCTCCATGATGTGAACCTGCCGGTGGATTGAAGCTCCATTTTATCCCCTTCTGCAGCATGACATTGTTGATCTGTGCCTCATTCCACTGTTTGATGGCAGTCCTCAGCTCACGCTCTGCTCCTATAAAGTTGGTTCCATTGTCCGAACGTAGCTCCCGGACCTGACCTCTTCTGGCAATGAAGCGCCTAAGTGCGTTAATGAAGGAATCAGTGTCGAGCGATGGAGCAACTTCAATGTGAACAGCCCTGATGGCAAGACAGGTAAAAATGACTCCGTACCTCTTCACCACACTCCTTCTGCTCCTCACTTCGAAAGGCCCAAAGTAATCCACTCCCACACGAGTGAAAGGTGGTTCATCTGGAACAATTCTCTAAGTCAGCCATCTGCTGGTGAATTGGCAGAGCATTCAAACGCCGACAGATGACACATCGGGACAGTACCTTCCTTATGGCGGTACTCGCACCAGTTATCCAATACCTCTCCCTCAGCTTTGATAACATGTGGTTTCGACCACCATGTCCCATTTCATGATGTATGTGTTTTAGCAGAAGCTCTGAAATATGAAGATCTTTCGCCAATATTATAGGATGTTTTACTTCAACTGGCATAGACAATCTACTGAGCCGGCCACCCACTCTCAGGACTCCATCCTGCAGCTGTGGACAAAGTTTACGAAGGGGACTGGAAATTTTAACAGCATGTCCTTTCTCCAAACAGGCCAACTCCTCAGGAAATCTCCTTTGCTGGCAGAACCTCACAATGGCCAATTCAGCCTTGTCCAACATTTCTACAGTGAGACCCATGACCTTAGTTGTCCTCTTAACCCTTTTTCTCTCCTTTTCCATTGAGGATATCCGTTTCTCACCGCCGATGTCAAATTGTGGAGAGGACAATAACTGTCTCTTCTTCTTCACGCAGGACAGGAGCCAATCTTTAATCCTCAAGATCCACGCCACTGATTTCCTTAGGCTAGTCCAAGAGGAAAAATACTGGATTAAGTGAGAGACTGGGTCTTCACTTGTCTGCACAGTACTCATCACAATAATACTCTTGACCTCAATGTCATCAGGCAAAAGTCGGTCAATATCTTCTGGACTGACTGGCCACTGATTCTCCGGATATAAAAGAAACTGAGGCCCAGACAACCAAGTGGGGTCCTTAATCAACACCTCCACCTTCACACCTCTGGAGGCTATGTCTGCTGGATTGCTGGCAGTGTCCACGTACCTCCACTGAGCAGAACAGGAAGCCTTAAGAATTATTGAGACACGGTTTGCCACAAATACTTTGAACCTTGTTGTCTCATTCCTTATGTATTTAAGGACCGATGAACTGTCCGTCCAAAACACTGAATCCAGAAGGTCCAGCTGTAACTCCTTTCTCCAAAGTACATCCATTCGACTAGCCATGGTTGCAGCGATGAGCTCCATTCTGGGGATGGTCACAGGTTTCAGTGGAGTGACTCGAGCTTTTCCCATGACAAATGCACTGTGCACTTTAGAGTCTTTAGTTCTTGACAATAAGTAAGTCACTGTTCCATAGCCAGTCTCACTGGCATCACAGAAGTGGTGTAGCTGTACTGTACAGACTTCTCCAAACTCTGGGGGTTTCAAACATCTACTGACCTCAAATTTGTCCAGTAAATGTAGCTGTTGCAGCCATTTTACCCAGTCTTTGGCAACTGAATCGGGTACTGTCTCATCCCACCCGATTCCTCTTCTGCACAGGTCTCTGAGGAGTTTCTTTGATGTTAAAATCACAGGGCTCAACATTCCTAGCGGATCGTAGATAGAGGCAATGGTCGAGAGGATTCCTCTTCTGGTCAGCGGTCTTTCTTTCAACATAATTTTAAACTTAAAGGCGTCTGATTTAATACACCACTCCACACCCAGCACTCTTTCCACAGGTAGAAAATCCAGCTCCATGTTTAACTCTTCCATGCCTTTCGCTCTGTGACTTTCCGGGATGGCTTCCAACACTCCAGGTCTGTTGCTCATCCACTTTGTAAGTGAAAATCCTCCCTTTGAGCACAAAGAGACCAGTTCTTGGTAAAGTAACACTGCTTCTTCCTCTGTGGCCACCGACACAAGGCAGTCATCAACATAAAAACAGTGTAGTAGCTTTTCGATTGTTTGCTTCCTGTACTGATAACCATAGTCCACTGCACACCTTCTGAGGGCAAAATTAGCACCGCTGGGAGAAGACGTGGCCCCAAACAGATGCACTCTCATCCGGTATTCAGCAGGCTGTGTCTCCAGGTTTCCTTTTGGCCACCAGAGGAATCTGAGCAGGTCCTTGTCTGCAGGAGAGACCTGTACCTGGTAAAACATTGACTCAATGTCTGCCATAATCACCACTGGTTCCTTTCTGAATCGAGTAATTACTCCTATAAGCGAGCTGGTGAGATCAGGGCCCTGTAGGAGTTGAGCATTCAGCGATGTCCTTTGATAGATCGCGCCACAGTCAAACACAACTCTGATTTTTCTTTTGGTGGGATGGTAAACTCCGTGGTGAGGGATATACCATATTTTACCATCATCATTGTCCAGCTCCTCCTCACATACCTTCTCAGCGTAGCCTTTTACCAGAAGTTCATTCATAAAGGTGTTATACTCTGTGTAGAACTCCGAGTCCTTCTGCAGCCTCCTTTTCAGATGTTGTAAACGCTGCTCAATTAATTTTTTGTTATTTGGCATGCAGGTGTTAGCTTGCTTTAAAGGTAGACTAATCTGGTAGTGTCCATCCACATTTTTTACTGAGTTGGTGACCAATTCCAAGAACCTCTGATCTTCTCTTGACATTGCAGGTTGTTCATCCACGCTGTTTTCAGGAAAGTCATGTTTGTATTGTTGTTGCCAAAGCTCCTCCAGGTTCACAACTGACACTCTGTTGACAGTTATTTGTGGCTGATCCCAAGTAACTGTCTCTCCACTGCTTCCTGTCAGTGGCCCATTTACTGTCCAACCCAGCATGGTCCTTATGGCAAATGGTCCATCATTTACACCACATACCACCTCCAATGGTTCCAGGGCTCTTGGAACATTGGTCCCTATCAGAAGTTTGATGTCTGCATTAATGTGAGGCAAGTGAATATGTTTAAAATGAGGCCATTTTTTAATATCTCCTTTGGTTGGAATATTTCCTTTATTTACCGGCATGGACTTTTGTGTATATGCCGTTGGCAGCTCAAGAAATTCGTCCCCATCCAGCGCCGCAACCTCTAGTTCTGACACCATGTTGCTGCTCACAACCTTCTCTTGACCCATGGTCCTTAGAAGAATGTGTCCTTTCCTTCCTGTGAGGTGAAGCTTGTTCATAAGGCTCTCTGTACAAAAGACTGCTGTGCTCCCCTGGTCCAAGAAAGCATAAGTGGATTATGATTTTGCTTCCTCTTTTAGCCTTCACCTGTACTGGCACAATGGGCAGTTTACAGTCTTGGTCTCCAGCCCCTGTAAGACCACTCGATACCATCCTCTTGTCCACCATGATCTCTGTGGTCCTTTCAGTCTGTTCTGAGTTATTAACACGTTCTTTGTGGAGTACAGTGGGATGTTTCAGGCTACACTTTGAGCAGGAAATCCTTTGGCGACAGTTTTTACTGATGTGTCCTGTACACAAACAGCCAAAGCAGACACCTTTTTCCTTTAAGAAGCCTATCTTCTTCTCATGTACCATTTTTCCCAACATTACACACATTGATAGTGCATGTCCTCCTCCACAGCAAATACATGTTTTCCTTTGAATTAGCTTAATTTCCTTTTCTCTCGATTCACAATGAGGTCTACTCTCTGCAGGGCAAACAGTGGTGGCAAAGCTGGTTCCTTTAGTTCGAGGCTGTGACTTTGGTTTTGTTGTTGTATGAGAGTCTTGTATATTGCCAAAAACAGGATCCGTTAATATTTTCACTTGTCTTTCAATGAAATCTGTGATGTCACTGAATTTGGCTCTCCGTTGTTGTCGTTCCTGTAACTCACAAGCTAGGCTCCTCCATCGGTCTCTGAACTTATAGGGCAGTTTCCTTATAATATTTATCATGTTGTTGGGCATGTCCAGATCATGGAGATACTGCACCTCTTCCATGGCGTTACAACAGCCTCTAAGAAAAAGGCTATAGTCATGCAGTGCTTTCACATCATCGTTTCGAATGGCAGGCCAGGATAGAGCTTTATCCATGTACGCAAAAGCAACCTTTTGTTCATTTCCAAAGTGTTCCTTTAATAAAGTTCTTGCTTTCAAATATCCTTGGTCTGAGTTAATGTGTTGACAACTCCTTACCAGCTCTCTGGCATGACCTTTTGTATATTGTTCCAAGAAGTATGAACGATCTGAATTGTTGTTTGTGTTTCTCTCCACTCCATTCTCAAATGCTTTAATGAAAGTATGGTATTTTAATGGATCACCATCGAAAATTGGGATCTCTCTCTTTGGTAAAGCTGCAAGACATTGTTGCTGTATTAATAAAGTTGTTATTTCATTCTGTTTGCGCATAATGCCAAGAACATCATTGGTTGTATCCACATCCACTGCAGCATTTGTATTAAAAGAGTATGGTCCATACTCTTGTGTATTGTGGTCCCTATGATATGTTGATTGTGTTGTTTCATTTCTTAAGGGCTGTATGTTTTCAATCACAGTTGTTGATTTATGCAAGTGATTTTCAATTTTATTCATCACATTTTGTTTTACAGGAACTATTGGAATGAATTCCTGTGCATTGATATTAATTAACGGTTGAAAATGTCCCTTTTCCAAATATGAATTCATGCCATTTGAAATCTTTGATGTACCTTTTCCACTTGTTGTACTTCTTGTTTTGAGAATTCTCAGTTTTTCCATTTTTTCAGCTATTTCAGAGTCCAATTTCAACTTCTCTTTCCTTTTGCGCAGACGTTCCTCCTCGTCTTCCAGTGTATGTCTTTCGTGTTGTAGTTTTTGTCTCATTGTTAATGCAGCCAACTCAGCTTCAGCTATTAAACGTGCAGAAGATGTAGTAGAGCGCTGTGACCAAGCTGTTTTATGAGTTCCAACATTCGAGACACTGTCACTTGGTCTGATATCATCCTCAATTTCACTGTTGTTTGTCAAAGGTTTATTTGTATCATTTAGTCCTACAAAGCATGCACCTTCATTCATTTCTGTTAAAGGTTGATCCTGTGAGTTCTTGTGATATTGTTCAGTTTCATTAATCCATTCTTCAGTGTCCTTTTGAAATCTTTCTGTATATTTCATTACACTTGAAAACCATTCATTTTGTTTTACAATTTCCTCCTCCGGCAGTAGTAGTAGAACTTCATTGTGAGCAATGTTAGCAGAGTCATACAGTTTGTTTAAGCGTCCCAGAAATTCCTTTACTTGAGACACATTTTCCTTTTGTTTTATCAGTTTATTCATTTCTGGTATCAAACCTTTTATTGTATTGACCACACCATTGCGTTCATATTGCAGTTTTTCAATTTTGTATACCAAGGCCTTTTCAGTAAGTTTTCGTTCCCGTCTTTTCCCAGACTCCATTTTAGAGCATGAGGCAGAACTACCTGTTTGACTCATTTTTTTTTTTTTTACACTGTTTCCTCAGTGAACCATTACATTTATTCCATCCAAATTGCATGATAAATCGAAACAAGCAACAGCAAAATAATTTGTTTCAACAAAGCATAGGTTTTCATTGAAACTGAAATCAGAACATCGCATTTTTTAATCCACACAATGCAGAAGCCAATCAAAGCACACTATTAACACGGACATTCCTTATCCGTCGAACCGTTCCAAACTGAGATATTTCAGCAAGATACTTCAGCATGAATGCCATCCGGATTCACTATCCGCATACACACAGCAACAGGTAAGCTTACCTGAGCTCCTTGAAATGGCGCTGCTGAATATGGCACGTTGCTGACCTTCCTAAGACGCCGATACGGTCCTTGGCGTCTTCCTTTTTCCTTTGATGTTGCGATGTGATAGCTTTCGTCAAATGCCGTATTTGTTGACTAATGTAGCAGCGACTCCTTAATTTCCTTCGTGTCGCTTGGAGAGGCCGAGTACAGGTCCTGTAGTTTGCCTGACGCGCTGCGACTTAAACACCTTGACACCGAGTCCCAGATTGAATACTTGTATGCTTTATTTAATTGACTTATCAGTTGGCACATGTACACAGTTGTAAAATACTTCAGCCAGAATGTTTTAGCAAACGCTTGCGGTCAACAAATACTACGGCTTCCCTCTCTCCTCCTATACCTGCGTGACAGTGAGTGAGTGCCACCTTTAAAACCAAGCGCTGTCACCGCCTACACCCACGTGACCCACACATCACCCCGGCAACCAGACAAAAGCAATCCGTAGACAAACATATCAATATGGCTCCTACATACATTATTGTTAAAAGATTTGAAGAGTGTGAAAAATGCAATTCAAATTGTACAAAAGTATTGTAGGGGATCAGGAGCAAAAGTAAATGAGGACAAAACATTGTATATGAGATTTGGAGGGGCACCAGTTTTAACAGAACATTTTACCTTTAAGGAAACTAAAGAAATGAAGATTTTAGGAGTTTTAATGGGGAGGGATGAAAAGAAAGCGGAAGGAACTATGTGGGAAGAAGCGATAGGAGGGATAGAAAGGAGAGTGAATTTTTGGAGAATGAGAACATTAACTTTGAAAGGGAAGGTTCTAGTTCTTAATGTTTTAATGGTTTCGAAATTGTGGTATATTTTATATGTGTCATCTATGCCGTTGTGGGTAGAAAAAAGGCTGAAAAAATGTTTTTTAGATTTTTTATGGGAAGGGAAGCCAGCAAGAATAGCACACAACACCTTAATAGGAGCAGTGAAGAAGGGAGGACTGGGGTTAATGGATGTGGAACAAAGAAGAAATAGCATGAGAGTGAAAATAATAAAAAAGTATTTGGATGAAGAAAACGAAGTGGCATGGAAGAGAACAATGAGGCATTTTTTAAGTAAGTGTAGTAATTTTAATTTGGGGGACAACATTTTATGGATGAAAGTGAAAAAAATGGATGATGGAGGGGCTGCCAGATTTTTATAAAGAATTGATGGGGGCAATTTTTTAACTAAGGTGCATTTGAAGACACAAGGCAGAGAGAACATTTTAAATCAGCCTTTATTCTTAAACCCAGGCATTTTAAGTCAAGGGAAGGAGGTTTTTTTAAGAAGTGGTGGGATGTGGGAATCATGAAAGTCAGAGATGTTTTATATGAATACAAAGAGGGGTTTTTACCAGTGCAATACATTGTGGATGTGATGGAGGAGGCAAAGGAGGATTAAAGCAGAAGAGAGATAATAAACGAGTATAAAATAATTAAGAAAGCAATACCTCAAGAGTGGATAAAAAGAATTGACAAAATGGAAGAAGAGAAAACTGGGAACGAAGTGTATGTGAGGCAAGGGGAAAAACTGTGTGCTTTTAAAAAATGTACTGTGAAAATGTTTTATTGTTTTTTTTTTTAAATATTTAAGAAACCTGTCGCAAATGAATACTGGGAACGGATGTTCGATAATGTAAAAGAAGAGAACATATGCGGGAACATGAATGGTAAAATTGTACAGACGAAACTGGAAAATATGGAGTATTTTATCAGGAACAAAGCAGTGTTCACAGATGTGATTTTAAACAAAATAGGGATGGAAGGAAGTGCCACATGTAAAATATGCCAAGATGCAGATGAAGGGTTCCTACACTTGTTTTTTTTTTTATTGTAAAGAGCTGAAAGACTTTAATGAGAAATGTAAAAACATGATTTTAATCTTGTCTCAAGAAGATAATTAATTTACTTGTGATGTTGATGAAAAGTGCGGTATGGGAAAGAAGATTAGTGATGAAAAAGGGAAAAAAACACTCTCTGAATAATACCTAATGAATTTAGGTCATCTCGATATATTCTGTTCTCACCTTGTTTATTATTGAAGTACTAAGCAGGCTAGACCCTGAATAACCACATTGCAATATGGCTTACCAATGGCTCTAAATTACAGTTGATCAAGGTGGGGCACTGCGGCAAAATTTGCCCTGCATGGAATTTCTATTAGGCCTGTCAGTGGCTGCTATGTCTTGAAACCAATATTATCTGATTGATTTATTCTGTCATGCACAATTAACATTTTGTACTTCTTTATATTTACCATAAAAAAGTCTGGAACCCTCAGTCATGGTGCACACAATTCAGGGTTACCTTTAGTGTCCTTTTACATGTATTTGCAATGCCACATTGGTGTTGTAGTTCCTGTCTTCCGTTGATTTGTGTACCACAATTCATGCATACAGCAATTCAAAGTGATTGACAACTACAGGAGACTCGTCGTCTATACTAAACTATAAATACACTGACGATGACTGCGTATGTGTCTTACGGCCATACCACCCTTAGCACGCCCGATCTCGTCCGATCTCGAAAGCTAAACAGGGTCGGGCCTGGTTAGTACTTGGATGGGAGACCGCCTGGGAATACCAGGTGCTGTAAGCTTTTTGTCATGCCGACTCGCCACTCTCTGAGTCCCTGTTAGCCGTTGATTTGTATAGGGCAATTCAAAGTGATTGACAACTACAGGAGACTCGTCGTCTATACTAAACTATAAATACACTGACGATGACTGCGTGTTTGGCTTACGGCCATACCACCCTGAACGCACCACGAGTCAGTTTGACGCACGCAGTAGTGTGAGGCAAATCTGTTTGGAGTTCTATTTTTGTTAAGTTTGAGGATTTTTTTTTTTTTTAATTAAAAGGCTAGTTGGACATTTTTTGAGTTGGATAAAACCACCTAACAGCAGCTTTGCTGGCTGGAGGGTGGTTAAACCCTTTATTTTTCATTTAAAATAGACAGAGATACAAGCACGGACACGGTGCTGGGGAAAGGAGAAAATACGGCTAAGAACAACAGGCCAATAGGCTACGTGCACAAGCGGAGTGACGAACTTCCGCTATTGTCAGAAGTCGGCATATCCGTTTCCGGTTTACTTGCGGCGCTCAAAATGGCTTATTTTACTCGATGTCTTCAGGACCTGCCGAAAATAAGTGTTAGCGATGATCATCGCATCGTTGATGCCTGGTCCCCTGCTCCGACAAGCAAGAGGGACAAGGGATTTAAATTATACATATCCAGTTACCTGCACAATTACGAGGGTAAGTAGTTAATTCTAACATGGTGTGTCGGCAGATAGCGGCTAAGCTAGTTAGAGACGTGTTCTTTTTTACTTAAGTGTTAGTATAGAAACTTTTTTTGCAGACGCAGTTTGTTGTGAAATTGAAACTTCAATTTAACTTGCTCTCCTTACAGTTTCTAATAAAGATCAGGGCACAGGGGAAGTCACTATCAGGGCATTGTGCTACAGGTCCATGAGGAAAGCAGAGAAACCTCACAGTTTGAGTGTATGGTGAAGCTAGGATTGATAAGTCAGCCATTCTAAGCTTGTTACTTTAATGGCCCGGTGTTCCTGATGTTCCTGGGGATTTGGCAAATGTGTTCGTCTGTACTGAGCCACAACAGCTACACCAAAAGAGTCTGGAGGTCACCTGGGACATGGCGTACAAATATGAATGTGCTACCATAGACCAAAGTTTATGTGCTGAATGGCATCAACTAAGGAGGTATAGACTGACTGCTTCACGTTTTAGGGAAATCTGCCAGGTTCGAGAGAACACTGAAGAAGGTCTGGCTAACCGGCTACTACAAGGGACCCGTCAGACGGCAGCAATGAAGAGGGGGCTCGAATTGGAGGCAGATGCAATCTGGGAATATTGCCAAATAAAAAGAGTCAATCACTACCCTTGTGGATTGCTAATTCACCCTGATGCTCCTTGGCTGGGTGCGTCTACAGACGGGTTAATCTTTGACCCTTCAGAGCCATGTCAGTTTGGGCTGGTTGAAATTAAATGCCCAAATGTTAAAAGCTATGTTGACTGCCCATGTCCAAAAATGAAGGAAGGAAAGTTGGAGCTAAAACAAATGCACGCCTGTTACTGGCAAGTACAGGGGCAGATGTTAATAACGGGAATGGATTGGTGCGATTTTGTAGTTTCAGCTGAGGATGATATACTCATCCAAAGAATTTACAGAGACAGTGATGTCTTGGATGCAATCAGAGAAAAAGTTGACAGGTTTTATTTCTATGTCTACATACAGAAATGTATAATGCTTCATTAGAGCTGCAACTAATTATTTTCAATCTGTGTTTCCAATTAAGTGTTTTATACATCTATGATACCATTAAAAGTGACAATTTAAAATGTAAACTGCATATAAATACATGACCATATCTGTGATTTTTAGGTGTTTATTGTGTGGCACCTTCAAGTTTATAAAAATCACAGAAAACAAAGTGATAGTTATTCTTATGAATTTATGTTGAACACAAATAGTTAATATCAACCTCTTTAGAATATGGCTACACTATCTCACTTCATAATCTCCATTTCTTGACCAGGGGTCCATTTTGGTAGTTTGAGAGGAGACAAGCAACTGTGAAGAATTAATTTATACTCCCTGCAATGGAGAGAGGGATAGTAGTATCAAAGAGTTTATTTTCTTTAACTCTTCTGATTAACCTTTCTATGTGCACCCTCAAATGGGCAATGGACTGCGTCTTCAAAACATCAACTTCTGACATTTGTGCCTTCTTGGAGAGGAAGGCAGGACGATGAACAGTCCCAGGTACAAGGTCATCCACCAAAAATCCCCTGTCCATCATGATAGCCATGTCAGGTGTTAAGAGCGCTGTAATCCCTGACTGACGAAACACCTCCTTGTCACTCATAGAACCCTCAAAAAGTGCTGACACAAAAGTCAGGGCTCCATGAGGGGACATGCCCACCATAGCCTTAAAGGTGCAGTGGGACTTGTAGTTTAAAAAAACTTCACACTGAAGGAGCAGGGATGAAGGCGTTTGACAGCGAAGCTCTGTACAATCAAGCACTACTTGTGTGTCGCTGTAGCTGCCATCAAAGTCGCGAGGAAGATTAGCCTTCACAGCTGCAGGAGACATCCATATACAGACCGAGCCAAGTAAGCTGTAGAGGAAGTTGGCCCAGGTCACAATGATTCGGCTGACTGTTGCTCTGTGGATGTTAAATCTGTGACCCAACTCTCTCTGGGTACAGCCAGTGGACAGGTATGTGAGGAAGAGGAAAAGTTCATCTATTGGCAGCAGTTTCTGGGAAGAGATGAGTTTAATGAGAAAGTTTGTACCAATATAGTGCAATACAAACATGCTATACAATATGTATTGTGGATAATACATATTGTCTGTGGAGGTTCTCAGTCATATAGGCAACCTTAAGAGAAAAAGAGGGTTGAATCCAAAGTATCTCTACCTAGGTTTCAAGAAGAAGACGTTTCGTCCCTTGTCCAGAATTGACAAAGTCCCTTGGATAAGGGACGAAACATTTTCTTTCTGAAACCTAGGTCCAGATACTTTGGATTCAACCCTCTTTTTATTATAATACAGGTTGTAAAAGTGTCTGACATTATTTTAAATATCTTGTCCATGACAGAGTGCAAGAATATTTGTGTGTGTGTGAGAGAGAGAAAAAAGACTTACAGTTGGTCTGGTTAAAGGGCTTTCAATTGTTGTGCTAGTAGCATAGCTTTTCTTTGCCCTGGTGACCCTAACAATTTTTGCTGTTGCTGCCTTGATCAAGTTCCAGAACGCCATCAGATGCTCATATGAGGGGAATCTAAAATACAGAATTACAATAAAAAATTGTTTAGTTGTCATACATGCTCAAGAATATAATTAAGACGACGGGGGAAAAAAATACTTAGTCTGTTAGTCAATCACTATATTACCTGGTGTAAAATCTGATGTCTTCAGGCGACGAAGCAAACCGTTTAAGTCCGAAGGAGTGATTAAGGTGAAATGTTTGGAGCTGCTCTCTCAGCGCCTCTTCATACTTTTCTTGGTCTACACATACAGTGGTACTAGTCGCGTAGTCGTGGTCCACAACCATCGGGACCATCACGGGTTGCTCGATGTCTTCGGGCACTGGCGGGGCAGGTTCTGGACTTGGTGGTCGAGATCGGCGCTCCCAAACACCGGCCCGTGACACCTTAGTATAGTTATTCCACTCAAATAACGATGGAACAGAGCCTGTTGCCAAAACCCGTCTACCCTTAGCAGTAGTGAGGATTTCATTATGGTGAAAATGTCGGCTGCATACCTTGGTATGAGTGGTAACCGAAAATCGCGCCCTCCTTATTTTGTGTAGCCACTGCGCACGAAGGTTGGTTTCCTTCGGGAAGCGGTGGAAGCTTAAATGGCTGTTATACCGACTTGAAGCAGTGCAAAGTGGTACACAGCAATGCTCATTAGATCCACTCACAGTTCTCTGAAACTTAGATGTGTCACGCACATTATATCTTCTTTTCCGTACAACCGCACTCATCGTGAGGTGATAGTGGGTACGGATGAAGATAGAGAGTAAACTGGAAACGGATATGCCGACTTCTGACAATAGAAGAAGTTCGTCACTCCGCTTGTGCACGTAGCCTATTGGACAAAAAAGAATGGCAGACAACATGTAGATAAACAACGAGGAAGACATGGACAGAAACAAGGCGCGGGGAACGGACGAGTGAAGCCGAGAGAGGGAGAGAGAGAGAGGAGACGACTACGACGGGCAGCTGGGAAGCAGATGGGCTGCTAATGGAGTTGGCTAGAGACGGACAGAAAACCAGATGAAAACATGGAAAGGGCATACAAACACGGAGACGGACTAACACAAGGCGTAGGAGCAGGACGGGCAAACCTGAAGGATGAGACAGTGAGTGCAGCGGAGGAGAAAAGAAAAAGGAGGTAGAAATGCTACTGGAGCTAACAAAGCTGAGCTAGCTGCTGAAAGACAGCCGGATGTAAACACGGAGAGGATAAACAAAGAACGGGACGGACAAAGATTGAAACACAGAACGGGAGGAGGACGGGAATATTTGAAGGACGCTACACTGATCGTGAATGCTGAAGAGGTGGCAGAGGTTAGGATATCAATGGATATTATTAAAGCAGTGGTTGAGAAATGTGGACACGGGAAAATCCTAGTGCTAAGACTGAGGCAGGAGAAAGAATATGAACTAACAATGGACAAAAAAGAAACGTGTGACAGACTGATGGTCAAGAGAGTCTATTGTGAGGTGAAAAGCCTGCTAAATAGAGATTTTGTAGTGTCCTTTATGCATTTGCCGGGGTACCTGCCAGACAGGGAGATTTTTAACAAGCTAGAAATGTAGGGTGTGACCACCATGTCACATATCAGAAGGACACTAGTTTGGACAGGGAGAACATAGAGGAAACAGAACAGATGGAAGAAGAGCCTCAAATGGGGGGAGAGATGAGCAACAGAGGGAGGGAAGAGGGAGAAAATGAGGACAAATAAAAATCGGAGCTGAAATGAGACAGAACTCGACAGGCATGGAGGTGGAGGACTGCTCAAGCTTCTTGAAGGGATGGATAATGGGGTGGAGGCAATAATGGACAAAGGGGGAGGAGTGCAGACCAGGAGAAGAACAAAAAAAGTGCAGCCAAACTTGGAGGTGGGGAGGAAGAAAGTAATGAGAAAGTCACTTAACAGGGTTGATGTATTAAGGGGACTGGAGAGTGAAAGTGGGGAAGACTGTGAGGAAAGAGCTGGATTATAAAGGTGTGGATGTAGAACTGTGTGCCTTCTTGAAGAAAGATGGGTTTTAAGTCTACTTTGTACTTTTTGTTTTTAATGGTTTTAAACTGTGTCACTCTAAATGCAAGAGGGCTGATGGACGGGAGGAAATTTGAAAAAAATACTGGATAAATGCAAGAGGGAGGATGTAATCGTGTTGCAAGAAACAAACTGGAAAGAAAGCATTATGAAAGAGTACAAAAAGAGATGGGAGGGAGGTATCTTTTGTAATAATGGGGATGGGAGGTCGGGGAGGGGAGTGGCTTTCTTAATGAAGGAGGATGTGTTCAAAGCAAGTAAAATGGTATACGAAGATAAACTGGGGAAATGTATGATGGTCGAGACAAAATACGAAGGGAGAGATTTGCTGTTGGTAAATGTGCATGCACCGGTGGAGGAGAAAGAAAAGAGAGACTATTTTAAAGGTTTAAAGAATATTTTACAGAAACACAAGGAAAAAGTAATGATGGGGGATTTTAACACGGTTTTTAGCAAACAAGACATGGCAGAAAGAATGGCTTTTAAAACCGACACAGGTAGAAAAGAATTAAAAGCATTAATGGAAGAACAGAATATGATAGATTTGTGGAGAGAAAGAAATGAAACGAAAAAAAGAGTGGGGAAATTTTGAATACCAAACTAGAATTGATTTTGTTTTATGCAGTAGAAATATGTAAAATGTTATAGAAAAGATTAAGTATGAGGACACAATTTTGATTGATCACAGGTTTTTATTTTTTACATTAGATTGGGGTAAAGTGCAGAGAGGGCCGGGAGTATGGATTTTAATCACACAGATTTTAAAGAACGAAGACTATGTATTAAAGGTTAAGGCGATAATAGAAAATGAAAAGCAAAATGGAATGTATGAAGATGATAAGAGAATATGGTGGGAGAATGTAAAGTTTTTAATCAAGAAATACACGATCAAGTACTGTAGGTTTATACAAAAATGTAAAAGATTCAAAGAAAGAGAAATAAAAGAAAACTTGGAAATGGAATTAAATAAAGACAATAAAGACATACAAAAGATAAAGGAAATGGAGGGCAAACTGAAAGAAATGGAAGAAGAAGAATATGAGGGGGCGAGGTTAAGAAGCAAGGCTAAATACGTGGTGGAAGGAGAAAAATGTACAAAGTTTTTTTTTGATATGGAAAAAAAGAAAGGGAAAGCTAAAATGATAAAAGAAATAAGAGGAAAAAAATAGGGAAATTGTAAAAGGGAATGAAAAGATCTTAGAAGAAGTAAAGAATTTCTATGAAGATCTATTCGAGACAAGAGGTGTGGAAGAGGAGGAAAAAGCGAAACTGGTGAATCTGATAAAAACTAAAGTGAGGGAGGAGGATAAAAAGTGATGAAGAAATCAGAGAAGAGGAGATCGAAAGAGCGATAAATCAACTGAATACAAAGAAAAGTGATTTCAAGATTGGCGGCGCGGCAGTAGTACGCAGCGGCCACTCCTGATACAAACTGGTGCTATTTCGTCTATTTCGTCTTTTAACGCGACTTAACGCGAATTGGACTACATTCGACTCCAGCAAACTACTCGGCGTGAGTTTAGAGACTGCTGTGTCTTTGTTTTCACGGAGACATGGCTCAGCGAAAGAGTTCCGGACGCCGCCATTCAGCTAGACGGGCTAGCCTCGTTTCGTGCAAACAGAAATGCAGCTCTGTGCGGTAAGACTCGCGGTGGTGGATTGTGTGTTTACATCAACACGGAATGGTGCAAGTACTCAGTGCTTATTGTTGCTGGAGATTTTAATCATGCAAATCTCAAGTCAGTGCTCCCTAAATTCCATCAGCATGTGGACTTTGCAACGAGGGGGAAAAACACGCTGGATCTTGTTTACACAAACATTCCCGGCGCGTACAGGGCGGAGCCCCGCCCACACCTCGGCTACTCAGACCACATCTCTGTTATGCTAATCCCGGCATACAGACCACTCGTCAGACGTTCAAAACCGGTTCTGAAGCAGGTGAAAACCTGGCCAGCAGGAGCCATCTCTGCTCTTCAGGACTGTTTTGAATGCACTGACTGGCACATGTTCAGGGAAGCGGCAACTGACGGCGACTCCATCAACTTGGAGGAATATCCAACATCAGTGACCAGCTTTTATTAGCAAGTGCATTGATGATGTCACTGCCTCCAAGACCATCACCACACGCTCCAACCAGAAGCCATGGATGACTGCAGAAGTGCGTGCGCTACTGAGAACCCGAGACTCCGCTTTCAGGGCAGGTGACGAAGTGGGCCGTAGAACAGCGAGGGCCAAACTGTCCCGGGCCATCAGAGAAGCAAAGCGAGCACACGCTCAGGAAATCCACAGCCACTTCTCGACCAGCAGAGACACACGACGCATGTGGAAGGGCATCCAGAGTATCACTAATTACAGGTCAACTCCACCTGCCTGTGACAGTGATGTCTTCCTCCCAGATGTGCTGAATGACTTCTACGCTCGGTTTGAGGCACAAAACGGTGTAACGGTGAGAAAGACCACCCCCACCCCCAATGACCAGGTGTTGTGTCTAACCACGGCTGACGTAAGGAAGACCCTCCACAGAGTCAACCCACGGAAGGTGGCAGGACCAGACAACATCCCTGGTAAGGTGCTCAGAGGATGTGCAAACGAACTGGCAGATGTCTTCACAGACATCTTCAACATCTCTTTGAGCAGCACCGTAGTTCCAACGTGCTTCAAAACCACCACTATAATCCCTGTGCCAAAGAAGTCCACTGTGTCCTGCCTCAACGACTACCGTCCCGTTGCACTTACACCTGTCATCATGAAGTGCAACGGGACGGTAGTCTTGAGGCACATTAAGACCCTGCTGCCCCCCTCACTAGACCCCCTGCAATTTGCTTACCGCCCCAACCGCTCAACAGATGATGCCATCAGTACCACCCTCCATCTGGCCCTCACCCACCTGGAGAAAAAAAACACGTATGTTCGAATGCTCTTCATTGACTTCAGTTCAGCATTCAACACCATCATTCCTCAGCACCTGACTGATAAGCTGAACCTGCTGGGCCTGAACACCTCCCTCTGCAACTGGATCCAGGACTTCCTGACTGGGAGACCTCAGTCAGTCCGGATCGGGAACAGACTCTCCAGCACCACCACACTGAGCACTGGGGCCCCTCAGGGCTGTGTGCTCAGTCCAATGCTGATCACTCTGCTGACTCACGACTGTGTAGCAATGCACAGCTCGAACCACATCATCAAGTTCGCCGATGACACGACCGTGGTGGGTCTCATCAGTAAGAACGACGAGTCGGCATATAGAGAAGAGGTGAAACAGCTAACGGACTGGTGTAGAGCCAACAACCTGTCTCTGAACGTGGACAAAACCAAGGAAATAGTTGTTGACTTCAGAAGAGCACAGGGAGACCACTCTCTGTTGAACATCGGCGGCTCCCCTGTGGAGATCGTACAGAGCACCAAGTTTCTTGGCGTTCACCTGACGGAGAACCTCACCTGGTCGCTCAACATCAGTCAAACAGCAAAGAAAGCCCAGCAGTACTTTCTGAGAAGGCTGAGAAAAGCGCACCTCCCACCCCCCCATCCTCACAGTGTTCTACAGAGGGACGATTGAGAGTATTCTGAGCAGCTGCATCACTGCCTGGTTTGGGAACTGCACCGTCTCGGACCGTAGGACCCTGCAGCGGACAGTGAGAACTGCTGAAAAGATCATCGGTGTCTCTCTTCCCTCTATCACAGACATCTACACATCACGCTGCATCCGCAAAGCCACCAGCATTGTGGACGACCCCACACACCCCTCACACACTTTTTACCCTCCTGCAATCTGGAAAACGGTATCGTAGTATTCGTGCTCTCACAACCAGACTCTGCAACAGTTTTTTCCCCAGGGCCATCAGGCTGCTCAACTCTAAATAACCCATAAAACTGCACTACTTTGGACTGTTTCCAACAGACTGTTTTTTTACTATCATTCACTCTTATTATCATTCCTTTTATTCTTTATTTTTTAAATGTTTGCACTGTCACTTACACAATCACTACAGTCACTTTCAGATTGAACTGTGTTCCGGTCTGCGTTACTGTCTTGTGCTGTCTGTTTGCACTCTGTGCACTTTATGTATATAGGTTTTTGTTTTTGTTTTTAGCACCTTGTTTCCTGGGAAACGTTGTTTCGTTTCACTATGTACTCCGTGTATGGCTGGAATGACAATAAACTACACTTTGAACTTTGAAGTCCAGGAATAGATGGATTGGGAACTGAGTTTTGTGTGTGTTTTAAAGGAGTTTTAACAAAGATTATAAATGAGGTTTTTAAAGAAACATTTGAAAAGGGAGAAATTAATGACAGAACAGGGATGAGATTAATGAAACTGATATATAAAAGAAAAGGAGAAAAAGAAGATTTAAAGAATTATAGACCAATCACAATGTTAAACACAGACCTGAAGATATTAGCAAAAGTTTTAGCAAACATTAAAAGAGGTAATGCCAAATATAATCGAAACAAACCAAGCGTACGCAGTTAAAGGAAGAGACATAGCAGACATAACAATGAGCATAAGAGACACAATATGGTATATGAAGAAGAAAAATGAAGATGGATATGTAATTAGTTTGGATTTCGAAAAAGCTTTTGATAGAGTTGAGCATGAGTATTTATTCCAGGTTTTAAGGAGTTTTGGATTTGGGGAGAAGTTTATTAAATGGAAAGAGATACTTTATAAGGGTGCGGTAATGAAGATAAAATGTAATGATTTTTTAACAGATTGTTTTAAAATTACCAGATCGATAAGACAAGGGTGTCCGCTGTCAGCATTATTGTACTCACTTGGATCGGAACCGTTAGGTTTGGCTATAAAACAAAAAGAGGGAATAGTAGGGAAAGAAATTGAGGAAATGAAGGCAGAAGGGAACGTTTACCAATATGCAGATGATACAATAATTGTGAAAGGAAAGGAAAGTGTAATAGAAGTTATGAATGCTGTAAAAGAATATTGTAAAGGATCTGGAAGCAAAGTAAATGGATAAGACAGTATATATGAGATTTGGTAAAGCTATGGTTTTAAGGGATTGTTTTAACTTTAAAGAAGTGAAAGAAATGAGGATTTTAGGTATTTTAATGGGGAATAATGAGAAGAAAGCAAGAGAGGAAATGTGGGAGGAACTAGTAACAAAGATAGAGAGGTTACAATTTTGGAAATTGAGACACTAAACTTGAAAGGGAAGGTTTTAATATTGAATATTTAATGGTTTCTAAGTTGTGGTATGTTCTATATGTATGTGAGATGCAGAGAAAGAGGTTGAAGAAATGCTTTCTTGACTTTTTATGGGAGGGAAAACCAGCAAGGATAGCATATAACACAATTTTAGGGGCTTTAGATAAGGGAGGTTTAGGGTTAATGGATGTGGAACAGAGGAAAAAGGCGTTGAGAGTGAAAATAGTTAAGAAATATTTACAATAAGAGAACAGAACTGAGTGGAGAAAAACAATGAAATATTTTTTAAACAAATGTGGGAATTTTTAGATGGGGGACGGAGTTCTATGGATGAAAACAAATTACCTGAATTTTATAGGGAAATGTTGAGTGCCTGGGGGGAATTTTTAATGAATATTGTGTACAATCCACAAGGGAGAGAAAACATTTTAAATCAACCTTTGTTTTTAAATGGCAACATTTTAAAACAAGAGAAAGAAATATTCTTTAAGAAATGGATGATTGTGGGGATAACAAGAGTGAGAGATGTTTTGTATGAGTTTAAAGAGGGGTTTTTACCGATACAATGTATTGTTGATGCAATGGAAGAGGCAAAAGAAGAATACAGTAAACAAGAAATAAACAAATATGAAATAATTAAAAATGCAATACCAAAAGACTGGATTAAAAGAATAGAGGATATGGAAGAAGAGAAAACAGAATTTTTTTTTTTTGTGAAACTGGGAGAAAAAATGACGAGTTTAAAAAATGTTTAATAAAAATGGTTTACTGTGTGTTTAGAGAAGGTGTCTTTAAAGAGCCAATTGTAAACGAGTACTGGGTAGAGAAATTTAAAGAGTTAAAAAAAAGGTGGTATATGGAGAAACATGAGAGGCAGATGTGTTGAAACAAAATTGGAGTGCTTGGAGTATTTAAGGCATAGAGCAGTTTTTTCTGAGGTAATTTTACAGAAGATTGGTTTAGAGCAAAGTGCTACTTGTAAAGTGTGCCAGAAAGAGGAAGAGGAGATTTTGCATATGTTTATATATTGTGAGGAATTGGAGGAATTTGAGGAAATGCAAACGTGTGGTTAGGGAATTGGCTGAAGAGTGGGATGACAGTGAATGGAACACAGTGGTGATGTTTGGGTGGGGGAAGAAGGGTAGACATAAAAAGTTCATAAATTTATGGATAATGTTATTGAAAAGTGCAATATGGGAAAGGAGAATTGTGGCTAAGAAGGAGAAGATTGTGTTGGATGTATGGAGTGTTTTTAAGAGGAAAACAGAAGTGTACATGAAGAGACTGTATCTGTGAAGAGAGTAAATAAACTGTATTGTAAATGTAAAAAAAAAAAGCACACCCGATATCGTACGTTCTCGAAAGCTAAGCAGGGTCGGGCCTGGTTAGTACTTGGATGGGAGACCGCCTGGGAATACCAGGTGCTGTAAGCTTTTTGTCATGCCGACTCGCCACTCTCTGAGTCCCTGTTAGCCGTTGATTTGTATAGGGCAATTCAAAGTGATTGACAACTACAGGAGACTCGTCGTCTATACTAAACTATAAATACACTGACAATGACTGAGTATTTCCACGGCCATACCACCCTGAACACACCACGAGTCAGTTGGACGCAGCAGTGCTTGAGTGGAGGCAAATTTGTTTGGAGGTGTATTTTGGTTAAAGATTGACGGAATTTTTGAATTGTAAAAGGATAGTTGGACAATTTGGAGTTGGATAAAACCACCTGACAGCAGCTTGGCTGGCTGGAGGGTGGTTATATCCTTTGTTTTTCGTTAAAAAATGGACGGAACTACGGGCAAGGATGTTGGATTGGATGGAGAAGGACCTAAGGCTAAAAACAAGGAAATGGAACACAGACTACGAGCTGGGCATGGACAGAAACAAGGTAAGGGAGAAGGACGAGAAAAAAGAGAGGAGAAGGTGGTGAACACAGAGGAAGAGAAGGAGAAAGGAGATGCGAGAGAGGAAAAAATAAAACGCGGAAGTGCTAAAGAAGCGGGGCTAGTAGCAGGCAAACATGTAGCTGCTAACCTGGAGGAGGCACAAAAACAATGGGACGGACATGCACAGCAAAGAGGAGTTGGAGCAGGAAAGGAGAAACGAAAGGACCAGGAGGAGATTTAGACCGAGGAGAGACGGAAAGGTGATGAGAACGAGGGGAGGATGGAACCAGGAAGCATAGCCGATGTAGCGGAGCTAAAGGCTAACAGACGCACGGAGAGAAACAGAGATGAAAAACAAAGAACGGGATGACAATGGATCTAAACAGGACATGAGAGGAGGACGGGAATATCTGGAATGAGGAGGAGGGAGGAGGGGAGAGCGAGAATGAGTTGAATGAGAGAGTAGAAGGGCTGAAAGTGAAAAGAAGTGCAATGGAGGACAGTTTTAATGAGGAAACAAAAAAGGGAGGTGGGATGGATGGGGAGAAGATGGAAGAAGGGAGTCAGGAACGGGAAATGGAGGGGGATAGCTTTTACAGAGAGAGGGAGGAGGAAGAAAATGTAGGGACAGCTGGAAGTGTGAGCATTGGAATGGATCAAAGCCAGACCGATACCGAAATGGGGGAATGTTTGCAAAGAGGTGGAGGAAAGAAGAAGCCAAAGGAAGGGCAGGACAAACTAGAAGGAGAACAACAAAAGTGCTGCCAAATTTAGAGGCAGTTCGGAAAAAAGAAAGAAAACGATAAATAGATATGATATACTACAGACTTTGGAGAAAGAAAAAGGAGAAGAGGATGAGAGAAATGCTATGGACTGAAAAACTGTTTTATCTAGCTGTCAAGAACCTGTGCCCCAGAAATAATGGAAAATGGACTTAAAGTCATATTTTTTAATCACTGTTTGTAATGGTTTTAAGCTGCGTTTCTTTTAATGCGAGAGGACTGACGAATGGGAGCAAATTTGAAAGAGTACTAAACAAATGTAAAAGCGAGGACATAATTGCATTGCAAGAAACAAACTGGAAAGAAGGAAATATGAACTAGTACAAAAGATGGGGAGGGGGTATATTTTATAATAATGGTGATGGAAGGGCAGGGAGTGGCTTTTTTTAAAGAAGGAGGAAATGTTTAAATTGAGTAAAGTGGTTCATGCAGACGAAATGGGAAAATGCTTAGCGATAGAGACGAAGTTAAAAGGGAAGGAGATGCTATTGGTCAATATACATGCACCAGTGGATGAGAGAGAAAAGAGGGACTTTCTGGAAAAATTGAGAACTACTCACGAGCATATAAAGACGTATTGATAATGGGGATTTTAATACAGTTTTTAAAAAGCAAGACATGGCAGAAGGAATGGTGTTCAAGGCAGATACAGGAAAAAATAATTAATAGCATTAATCGATGAATGTGACATGGTGGATGTATGGAGAGACAGGAATGAATGGGTGAGGGAATTTTCAAGGAGACAGATAGTGGGGTTGTGTGTCAAACCCAAATTGACTATGTCATATGTAGCGGAAAAGCTAATAGAAAGAGTGCATTATGAGGAAAACAGTTTGAGTGATCATAAATATTTATTGTGTAAGTGGATGGAGGAACAGTGAGAAGAGTGAGAAGATTTTAAACACACTAATTTTAAAAGATGAAGAATATATACGGAAAGTGAAGGAGATTGTAGTGGACGAAAAGCTAAATGAAATATACAATGAGGATAAAAGACGTGGGAAAATGTAAAGATGCAAATAAAGAGATTTCAATTTCGTACTGCAAGGTAAAACAGACCTGTAAGAGAACAACGAAAAGAGAACTAAGAAGAAATCTAGAAATAGAATTGAATAAGGATAATAAAGACATTCAGAAAATAAAAAGGGAATAGAGGGGAAGTTGGCAGAAATGGAGGTAAAAGAGTACGAGGGAGCGATGCTGAGGAGCAGAGCTAAGTACGTAGTGGAAGGAGAAAAATGCACAAAATACTTTTTTGAACAGGAAGAAAGGGGAGGGCGGAAACAATAAAAGAAATTAAAAGAGGAGAGGTGACATTGTAGAAGGAACTGAAAATATTTTGGAGGTAAAAGGCTTCTATGAGGACTTGTTTAGGGCAAGAGGAGTAGAGATAGAGGAACAAAATATGCTGAGGTACATACAGGTTAAAATCGGAGAGGAAGACAAAAAGGTGTGTGATAAAGAAATAGGAGAAGAAAAAATAGAAAGGGCAATAAATCAGTTGGGGAAAAGGAAGAGTCCAGGTATTGATGGACTCGGGAATGAATTTTATATATGTTTTAAAGGGATTTTAATAAAAAGATCCTAAAAGGTTTTTAAGGAAACATTTGAAAGGGGGGGAATTAAATGAAAGAACAGGAATGGGGCTGATGAAGCCAATATATAAAAGACAGGGAGAAAAAAAAATGATCTGAAACACTATAGGCCGTTAACAATGTTGAACACAGACCTCAAAATATTATCAAAAGTGGATAAATGGCAAATAGATTAAAAGAAGTGATGCCCAAAATCATACAAACTAATCAAGCCTATGCAGTAAAGGCAGAGACATAGCCGATACAACAATGAGTCTAAGAGACGTGGCATGGTACATACAGGAAAAGGAGAAAGATGGATACATAATAAGCCTGGACTTTGAAAAAGCGTTTGACAGAGTGGAACATAGCTACTTACTTAATGTCCTAAGAACTTATGGGTTTGGAAAAGTCTTAGTAAGATGGGTAGAGATCTTATATAGAGGGGCGTTGGACAGAATCAAATGCAATGGATTCTTGACAGAATGTATCGAAATCACCAGATCCATAAGGCAGGGATTTCCGCTCTCGGCGCTTCTGTACTCGCTGGTACCAGAACCCCTAGGACTGGCAATCAAACAAACTGTCATGTCCCAACCTTGTGTCTGTTGTATGTTTTGTAGTTAACTTCCTGTGTCTTATTGTGAAGTGTCTCACCCCTGCCTGTATGTCAGATTGACTTCCTGCCCTTGTGTCTTTCCCTCCATTGTGATTGCCTGCTCCGCCCTTAGTGTGCTCCACCTGTGTCTCATTGTGTTCCCTTTATAGTCTGTGTGCTTTCCCCTGGCCGGTGCTGGATTGTATCCTCAAGTTTGTTGTTTCCTTGCGTGTGTATGAATTAAACCTTTTTAACCATCTCCCTCGTGTGGGTCTGCAAAGTGAGTCTTTTTGCCATTCCTGAAAAGTTGTGTTCCTGACACAAACAGAGGGGATAGAAGGCATACAGATAGCTGAAAAAGATGTGGAGGGCAAGATTTTCCAATACGCAGATGATACAACAATAATAGTAAAGGTAAAAATAGTGTCAGAGGCAATGAAGGTGGTGTAGAAATATTGTAAGGCAACCGGCAGTAAAGTGAATGAAGATAAAACAATCTACATGAGATTTGGAAAGAACAGGTTTTAAGGGTCTGTTTTAATTTTAAAGAAGTGGATGAATTTAGGATCCTAGGCATTTTAATAGGGAAGAATGAAAAGAAAGTGAGGGATAAACTATGGGAAGCAAGAGTGAAAGATACAGAGAGAAGGCTGAACCAATGGAAAAGAAGAGCACTGAGCTTGAAAGGAAAGGTGTTAATGTTGAATGTTCTAATGGTTTCAAAAATATGGTATATGCTATATGTCTGTGAGATGCCAAAATGGGTTGAGCTCAGGATGAAGAAAAGTTTTGTGGATTTTCTGTGGGAAGGAAAGCCAGCCAGGATAGCATATAATACACTCATAGGGAAAGCAAGAAAAGGGGGTCTGGGCTTAATGGATGTGGGACAGAGAAAGAAGGCAATGAGAGTGAAAATAGTAGAGTGAAAATAGTAAAGTAGTATCTGCAGGAAGAGAGTAAAATGGAGTGGAAAGAGACAATGAGATAATCTAAATAAATGTGGGAATTTTAATCTGGGAGAAGGGATGTTATGGATGAAAACAAAAGAATGGATGACGGAGGGCTTACCTGGATTTTACAGAGAACTGCTGAGGGATTGGGGGGACTTTTTAAAGAACATAGAGTACAATCCAAAGGGCAGAGAAAGTATTTTATATCAACCTTTGTTCTTAAATAGGAATGTTACAAAGCAGGGAAGAGAAATAATGTACAAGACATGGATGAAAGTAGGAATAACAAGGATGAGGGATATCTTATACGAATTCATAGAAGGTTTTTTACCGATGCAATACATTGTGGATGCAATGGAGGAAGCAAAGGAGGAATATAGTGCACAGGAAATTAAAAATAAGTACGAAAGTATAAAGTCGGTTATACCAACAGACTGGTTGAAGAGAATAGGGAAAATGGAGAACGAACAAGAGAAAAATATCCTTTGTAAGAATCAACGGAGGACTGCAGAAGCTAAAAAACTGCAATATAAAGTGGCTTTATGGAGTATTAAGGGATGAGGTTTTTAAGGAGCCGACTGTAACCAAGAAATGGGAGGAGCACTTCAGCAAATTAAAAAAGGAACATATGTGGGAAAATATGAGAGGGAAAATTGTGGAGACAAAGGTTGAATGTCTGGAGTATCTAATATGACACAAAGCAGTTTTTTCTGAGGTGCTGCTGAACAAAGTTGGTTTAGAGCAGAGTGCAACATGCAAAGTATGCCAGAAGGAGGAGGAGGGGTTTCTACATATGTTTTTATACTGCGAAGAGCTGAGAGACTTTCTGAAGAAATGTAAACATGTGATAGGAGAGGTGGAGGAGGAATGGGATGGAGAGGAGTGGGAAATGATGGTGATGTTTGGATGGGGGAAGAAAGGGAGGCACAAGAAGTTTATAAACTGGTGGATAATGATGAAAAGGGCAGTGTGGGAGAGAAGGATTGTGGCAAAAAAGGAGAAAAGTGTTGTGGATGTGTGTTAAGGAGGAATGTGGAGGAATATATTAAGAAGCTGTATGTACATTTTAAAATGGGGAAAAAGAGTTATGTGTTTTATAAGGTTTTTACATCAACAGTTTACAGAGTGTTACTAAATCTGATGTGGGATGTGTCATGTGGGGGGGGGTTAGATTTTCTATGATCAATGACGGGGCCAGGCACAAGGAGTGCGTTAAATGTCATGCCGACATGGCAGTCAGCATCAGAGCAATGGCAGTAAGCATCTAAAAACATTTCAATAAGACTTCAGTCTAAATGGCTGGAAAAAAAAAAAAAAATTAAAATCAATACAGTCTTCAGTAATTTGATTAAATGTAATGTGGGACTGAGGACTCAAATGTGCACAAGACAGTGAAAGGCAAGTTATTCTTTATTAACGTACAGATAATGACAGGAAGCTGGATAGGGGATCTGAGACTGTAGTCCGTGCTGAGGAACTGGCTGATGGCTGAAGTGAAGTCGCGAACTGTAACCAAGCCTGAAGAGCTGGACCGAAATGTGGAGTGGAGCTGTAGTGCGGCGATGAGGATTGGGGCCGGGCCGGGGCGGGACGGGACGGGACGGGACCAAGCTGGGAAGCTGGGCTACGAGTTAGCGTCCAAACCTGAGGGCTGGCACCTTTCACATAAAGTATGTTGTACGATCTGGCAGGGAAGAGGTGGACAGGAGAGGTTTAAATACCTCACTGATGGTAATAGGATGCAGGTGCTTGGGACAGGTGGCAGTGATGAGATGAAGGAGAGAGAAGGAAAGTGGAGCGGATCCCTGAGAGAGACGGAGTGGATCTGGCATTGAATGGTTTATTATATGTGACCAAACTGATGTGTCAAATCATGTGGTACGTTCAGAGTGAGGTGACAGTTTTATACTGTCTAAACATGTAAATAAATTTGTGAACATCTTGTGTACGTGAGGAAATGGCAAAACTATGTTATTAAGTGATCCTCTACAGTGCCAAAGTGCTAAGTTTCAGTTCTATGCCAGTGTGCTGTGTTTACTTATATATATATATATATATATATATATATATATATATATATATATATATATATATATATATATATATATATATATATATATATATATATATATAAATTAAATTAATTCAAGTGGAAAAACACTTCTCACTGCTTTTTTCTAGCAATAAAAACAAAAGTAAACATCCAGCTTACACAAAACAGTTTTAGACCCTATTTCAGAGTTTTAAAATGCAGCATATCATTTTAAAATATATATATATATATATATATATATATATATATATATATATATATAAGTTTAACCATAAGTCACACGAAAATGGTTTGAGTAATTAAAATTTTAATTTAAATGAAAGATTTAGGGACTTATATATAGCTTTAGGGACTCCAGCCAGCAATACATTACAGTCAATGCGTGAAAACACAAAGGTGTTGATTAAGTTTTCAGCCACAGAGAAGGTCAACATGGGGTGTAGTTTTGTCACTGTTAAGAAAGAGAAAATTCTCAGACATCAATTTTTTGTAATCTCAGTAAAGCATTGTGAAAGAAGAGACACAGGCATATTGACATCAGGTTTTGAATGTATGTAGATCAGAGTATTGTCAGCATAAAAGTGGAAGTCAACACCAAGAGTTTTTAAAAGTTGGCCAAGTGGCAAAAAGTGTAGCGCTTCCTCAGCCCATCAACCACACCCTGCTCCCTGCTGTGCTGGTTCTAAAGAGGTTGAAAGGAGGGCCATTAACACCAGTATTCATGTCTGACCAGCAACGTCTGAATCTTACAAGCAGAGAATTGTAGGATTGTGTCTATGTGAAAATTTTCTTCAATATCATTTTAAATTGGAAAAGTTTTGTGTGAAGCTAAATATAATACATTTGGAAATTAAACACATTGTGCTGTGTTTACATGCTGAAAATGATTATAATCTATATATCTATAAAATGCGCCTCTCATCGCACCCTGCATCCCCACCCCCTCGTCCCCTCCCACTGAACCCACATTGCATCCTCGCTGAATTTACATATCGCAGGTATAAATGTGTCAGTGTAAGACGAGAAAAAAAGTTCTAAGAGAAATTCTTCAAGACGAGTTCTACATTGTTTGCATTATAGACGACACCACACCAGTGAAGAAAATGAAGGAGGCCGAAGACACCGTGGAGGGCTTCATATATTCGGTGTCTCCTAGGCGACAGTCCAAAAATAATTTGCCGTTCTTTACGGCAGTCATTCAAAGCGACAGGAAGGAATAACAGAGTAGGTGTTCGCTATGGACAAACAGACCACGTTCAGCCAGGCGGAAAAAAACGGCATGGCGGTGAGGCTGCGCAACGTGAAGCGGAGCATAAGTAAGTAGCACAATTCTTTTTACAGGTCAGCGCTGCTGATGGCCTTTATTGTGGCTGAACAGACAGTGGCCTCGAGTTTCATGAAGGTCTTATTTTTCTTCTTTTTTTCTATAGGCTTCTCGGATCCTGATAGATTCGACGTTCTGTGCTCTTGAGGAACAAGCGTGGAAGCCACCCAGATGCCGTTGTTTCTGCCGTGTGTCCACCGCCGAGTTGCACGAGAATGTCCCTAGCGGAGGTGAAGGCTCTCGGGCCGAGGCAGAAGGTGTGAGTCGCGGAGCTGTTGTTTAAGAGCTGTTGTTAACCATATGAATTATCTGTATCTGTATCTGTACTCAGACGGGGCATGGCCTAACCCGGAAGTGGGCGGAATGTAATCCGGAAGTGTTCGGGTTGACTGGGCGGGGGTTTAACTGGTATGTTATTTTTAATCATGCAAATAATATGGGTTGATTAGAAATTGTTATATTTATTGATGATTAAAAAACAATTTACATGACAGCATCAGCATTGAGCTTCAGATCAATGGTTTTGATCACAATAACAAACTATATACAGTTCGAGCTATGTATGAACAAGTTTTGCAACAATGAATGCAACACATGCGTTTGCAATTATGAAGAAAAATGTAATGAACAAGCATTTTTATCTAAACATAACTTTCTTTTTTTTACGTTAATTTTTTTTTTTATTATCAGTGTGATTTTCTTTATTTTTTGAATGATCAAAATAACGTAAAGAAAAATACCTGTCTCTAAGACAAGGTAGCCGAATTAAAGGCAGTAACTTAACAATCATAATAAAGTTCACATCAAATCAATGTGTTACTTTTAAAGTGCTTAAATAAATTAAATTACCCAGAAACGCTCATTTCTTCAATGAGGTTCCACTCGCAGTTCACTACGCCGCCAATTAACATTAATGAAACCAAACAATTTGCTACTATTACCCAAAAAGGTACTAAGGTAGAAGTAAAAGAAAACTCACCGCTGAGTCAAATGTCAAGTATAAGATTTCACATTACTTTATGAAGTGTTTGTCCGCTTAGCAGACAAACCGCTTAGCTGGGAATATCCCTGCGCCGAACTTATTTTGTCCAGCGGAAAGCATCCGAGAATGAGAAGGAACTATTTTTCATGTGACATGGGTTACACAATCACAGATATTGACTCGTTTTACTCGTATAATAATCGTACTCGGCAAAAGTGCATTATCCGTGCGGATACTCATTTCAGGCAGTATCGGCTCAACTCTAGATGATACCTTCACAGATCTACATTCATTTTTGGGATAGGCTTCTATATAGGTTTATTTTACTCAGTAAAATTCTACAGTAGTAATATAATGGCATTTTATTGCAAAGCTGATATGATAAAGATCATAGTGGGTGAGTAAAGACTTATCTGTATCTTTATGGTAATTCAAAAAGAGGAGGGAACCGCCTGGGAATACCAGGTGCTGTAAGCTTTTTCTCCTGCAGACTCGCCACTCTCTGAGTCCCTGTTTTCCATTGATTTGTATAGCGCAATTCAAAGTGATTGACAACTACAGGATAATCGTTGTCTATACTAAACTATAAATACACTGACAATGACTGAGTATTTGGCTTATGGCCATACCACCTTAAGGGCGCTAGAGGGCTACAGGAAGTGTTGGCTGCAGTTGGGAGAGGAAGGCTCTCCTCCATTTTGATTTTCTGTTAGCATTTTTTGAGCTGTTTTTGGACGTTAGTTTATTTTCAGTGAGGAGTTTCAGATTAAACCACCTAACAGCAGCATTTTGCGGGCTGGAGGGTGGTTACTTTATCTGTTTGAGTTCTGTATGATGGACGGATTATCGGCAAATGACACTGGACTGGCTGGAGAGAGACAAAAGGCAAAAGACACAGGACTGGCTGAAGAGAGACGCATGGCAAAGGACACAGGACTGGCTGAAGAGAGACGCATGGCAAAGGACACTGGACAGGAAGGAGAGAGATGCATGGCAAACAACACTGGACAGGAGAATCGACAGCGAGCAGGACACGGTAAAAATCAAGATGCAAGAGATAAATTTTGTGAAAGGAGATACTTAAAGGAGGCAACTGTAATTGTGAATGTGAAGAATGTAAATGAGGTGAGGGCTGGGGATATTATTAAAGCGGTGATTGAAAAATGTGGAAATGGGAAATCTTGGCACTAAGGCCAAGACAAGGACAAGAATACGAGCTAACAATGAAAAAATGGAGAAACGTGTGATAAACTGATGGAGGGATTGTTAATAAATGGAGTGAACTGCGAGATAAAAACTTCAAAACAGAGACTATGTTGTCTCTTTCATGCACATGCCCGCCTACATTGCTGATGAAGAGATTTTAAATAAACTGGAGGTTTGGGGGTTGCCCCAATTTCAAAAATAAAGAGACGTGTTTACCCGGGCACCAACATTGAGGATGGGACAAGATACGTAAAAGCGAGGTTCCCGAAAGAGGTGGCATCCCTCCTGTACAGCACAAAAATGGAGACGGCAGAAGGTCCACAATATTTTCGGGTGATGCACAGCAATCAGGTGAGGACGTGTCGGATGTGCATGAGCCCAGACCATGTGGTGAAGGACTGCCCGGAGTTCACGTGCCATAAATGCGAGGAGAGAGGCCACTTTGCGAGAAATTGTAATGCGGTGACGTGCCAGGATTGTAATCTGGTTTTAAATAAGTGTGAGTGTTGGATGCAGGTTGAGGAGGAGGAGGAGGAGGAGGAGGAGGAGCAGCGGGAGGCGGGCGGGGCATGAAAGAGATAACGAGCAGCGAGAAGATGGAGAAAAAGTTAGAGGTGAAGGAAGGGAATTAAATAAGGATATGGAACAACAGAAAGAGGGAACACATCATAAAAACACAACAGGAGGGGAGAATTTGGACACAGATAGAGTTGAAGGACCGCTTGGAAAATGGGTTGGATACAATGGAACTGGAGGATGAAAGGAATAAAGTATTGAGGATGCACAACAGGAGGGAACATTAGGAACACTGATGGATGGGATGAACAGTGGGCAAAAGGAGATGGACGAAGGAGAAATAAAGGATGCTACAAACAAGGACAAGAAAATGAGGAGACGCTGAGGAAATCATCAAAAAGATCTGTGAAGGTAATGCCAAATTTAGATACTGCAAGGAAAAAAGTGCTTAAAGAAGATGTTTCAGAATGTACAAATAAGTGTGAGATGCTAAAGGATTTGGAGGAGATGGACTGAGTTTTATGGGTTTTATGCATGGCTTTATATACTTTATGCTGTTAAGAATAGTGACTTTAAATGCTAGAGGGCTGTCAGACATGGGAAAAGATGTGATTTTATTACAAGAAACTAACTGGAGGGAAGAGTACATGACGTAAATAAGGAAAAGATGGAGTGGAGAAATTTGGTGATGGGAGGTTGGGAAGAGGAATTGCAGTGTTAATAAAAGAAAACAATGGGGTATCATGTAAAACAATATATAATGACACAGATTGGAAATGTATGGCGATTAAAATGGAGTATGATGAGAAAAAGTTATTGTAATTAATATACATGCACCAACAGTAGAGAATGAAAAAGGAATATTTTAATATATTAAGAGAATTATTAAAGAATGACAAGCATTTATTTCAAACAATTTATTTCAAACAACTGAAGCTAACAATGAAAAAAATTTAGTCCCTCCCACCCCAAGAAAAAATAAATTATTTGGCGACCCAACGCTCTAGAATGGAGAAAAGCCTGTCCATCCTCTCCCTGCTCTCCTGTGCTCTCCTCTCTTCAGCCTCTCTCTGCTGCCTCATGTCCTCCCTGATGAGGTCTAACAGCTCCTGGTCACTGTCCCTTCTCCTCTTCTTCGCTGCTGGCTGCCTATCACCTTCCCTCTCTTCTTCCGCTCTCTCCTCTTGGTCACTCACTGCTGCACTTGGCCCTGGGGATGGAGGCAATAAGGACAGGGGGGCAAATTGAAGGCCTTTGTCCTAAAACCTCATCCATTTGGACAAACCAGGGCCAAGTAGCAGCAGCACTCACTCCCTCTCCTGACTCTGGATACTTGCATTCCTAAAGACAAGTGAAAAATATAAACTGTTCACAAAACATGTAAGCTTAAACTTAAATATTATTTTATATATATTGTTAGAACTAAACTTAAACAATGTCTATCTGACTCCTATACTTTTACATTTACTTAATTAAGCTTTAGTCTAACAATTGGAGCATGTTCAGAATCGAGAGAAATGAGCCAGGCGACGAGGAATTATCCACCAAGCAATTTATTCTAACAAAATAAGCTAATACAGAATATTCTGGGTCTCAGGTCCCTAACACACAATCTGTGTTGTCCTCTTGACCATCAAAGAGACAACGAGTCATCTGAGTTGCCCAGTACATGTAAGGCACAATATGAATATGCATGAATCTATTCTAACAGTCTTCTCACTGGACAGGCGGCGTTTCAGTTCCTCCCAGCAACATCCAAGGCCACATCAGCACCTGGTGTTTTTCAACTATGCCATTATCTGTAAAAGAACATCCTGTGCAACTAAGCAGGAAACTACATCTCTATCACGCTATGTCTCTAATAATGTATTTATTAAGCAAGCAAATAAACTTTGTATTATCTTTATTATTCTTCAATATGGACATACTTTATATTTCTTTTTTAAATTGTCCCACTTTTTCTTTACTTGGGCTGGTGTCACTTTACCAGACAGACCCATCTTCTCCAAAACTATCCTAATATAGGATAAAATGAGAAAATATTGGAATTGTGTTAATCACAGATATCAAAACGACAATTGTGGAACAATACTGTGCAGAATTATACAACAAAAGGACAAAACAAGAGAAGTAAGAAAATGTTTCAGCTGTTTAATGACTGCAGGAAATGTTCTATGCACTGCACAAAACTAAAAAGAAACAAAACTCCCTTCATATTACAATGGGATTTCTAAATAGATTTATTCCTGTACCTCCATCCCACAGTGGCAGAGTTCTTGGCTCCGGTGAAGAGCTCTCGTTCTCTCCCCGTCTCACATATTAACATACAAATGTAAAAAAAAAAAATACTTAACGCAAAAAAAAAGCCTAACTAGACAACCACTGAATATATTTTTTTAAAAGCTAGTTTTTAAAAAAAACTTACATCTAAAAGCATACTCCTCTCCCACTCCGCTACCGCTCGCTTCGTTGGCCATTACGCTCTGCCGAAAAGAATTATGGGATAGGTAGGACGGAAAGGATCCACCACACCCATCCTTCAAATTCGGGAAAAGGAGGACGTATTTGTGGGCCGCATTTGAAGGATCCTACTAATTTGGACAGCCGTGTGATCTCAAGCCGAGCAACTATCACACATATGAGGAGTTCTACAGGAGCGGTGTCATAAAATGTGGTTCTGAACTAAAACAAGTGAAATCAATTGTTGATGTAATTGTAGGCAATACAGTATAAATCTTACAGACTGTTATCTCAGCTGTCTGAGAATCCTGATGACATTACTGTACTTTTGACTGCTTCAACTGGAGTGGTAGCTTATAATATTGGGGCTTCAACTATACATAATAAATTTTCAATTGGTACAAATCTCAAATTGCCATATCAGCCTCTTGGTGAAGACAAAATAAATTCATTACGCACAAAATTGGGTACTTTGCAAAGTGTCTATGGTTGACCATCATCTTTTCTCATACGTTCATGGACGGTTGAGACAAATAAAACAAACTGGTGACTATTCTCTCTTTGGAAAGGTGAATATTCTTTGTGTTGGTGATTTTATCAACTTCCTCCTGTGAAAGGAACTGCTCTCTATACTGATACAAAAGGAGTAAACCTATGGGAAAATAACGTTGAACTTGCTGAATTCACAAAAGTTGTCCGACAACAAGATTCAGGTTTTGCTGAAATGCTAAATTGTGCGTAAGAAAACTGAATTGCTTAACAGTACTGATAATTTTATGTTGAAAAAATGTGAAACAGGGGAGAACTGTAATGATCTTCACATATTTGCTACAAATGCAGAAGTTGACAAATACAACATTGAAAGACTTCATGAATGTTGCCCAGACGCAATCACTATAAATGCTCAAGATTATGTCAAAAATTCAAAAACTGGACAAATGGAGAGTAAAGTTGGATTTTATACAAAAGTTTTCAACTCCTGTTTGTCTACATGTGTTTCTCTGGGTATTGGAGCAAGAGTTATGTTAAAAAAGAATATTGATGTTGCTGATGGTCTTGTCAATGGAGCTTTTGGTACAGTTGTCCACATAACTAAAAGTCAAAACAATGACGATTTTCCATCAGCTATTCATGTGGAGTTTGATAATCCAAATGTGGGAAAAATTCTGAGATCTAAAACACCACAGAGATTTTCTCAAAACTCAACAGTAACTGAAGTACAAGAAGACCAAGTCTCAAATGATGGTGGTATAAGGAGTCAGTTTCCTCTCAGATTGGCATGGGCATGCACGGTTCACAAAGTACAAGGACTCACAGTAGAAAAGCTGTTGTATCACTTAAGAAAATCTTTACAGCAGGACAAGCATATGTTGCATTGAGCCATGTAAGATCTCTTAGTGGATTAATAATTGAGGACTTTATCCCTTTAGGTGCTAGGGTTTATTTTTAAATATACAGATTTTTTAGTACCAAATTTCAAAAGGCTGTGGTTTGAAAATGATAAGAGATAGAGTCCTACTCTAAACTAGAAAAATGTCAGGGATGACCCAAACTATGAGTGAATACATTTTATGCATCTAATTTGCATATAATTTGAAAATAATTTGCATACCATGACTTTATATATTGGCGGTTATGTTATTTACAGTACATACAGACTAATGAACATACAATAGTTTTTTTTTTCTCTTTTCGGTCTTTTTCTGAAATTAAATTATTTATTACAGTAATTTGTAAAAGCAACATTACCAAAATAAAAAATAACTACAACTTCTAATATAACATAACTAGTAAAATGTATATAAATAGATGTGAGAAATACACATGTACTGTAGGTGTTTGGTTGCAGTAGCTTTATCTTTTCTCATCCATCAAAATGCATAGTTTGTAGTTTTTTAGAGTGTTGGACCTCTCAAAATGCACAGCACACAGCCATCACTTTCATTACTATCTCTGCTTTGACTATTTTTACCCCCTGCCTCTCCCTCCCCGACTGACTGTAAAGAGTCAGGATAAACAACACGTATTTGTCCCACACGGCTGTCAATAGAAGCCGCATTATTCCTGACCTCTCTGTCACTACCACGGCGAGTACGCAGAATAGCACTGCTTAATGTACAAAGTCTGAAAGCTCACTTTCAGGATCTTCTTTCTCATACAGCTCTAATAAATTGTGATTTTATTTGTTTGACAGAAACATGGCTGAATTATGACGACAAAGAACAATATAGACAAATAACAGAATTTGTGTTCAAGCACAACCCAAGAGGTAAGTGTTATGATAACAGTACTGCTCTTTTTATTTACTTTTACTTTAGTTAAAACAGCAGAGAGGAGTTGGTGTTGGAATTTATTGTTCTGAGAAATCTGAGTGTAACATATTTACTTCTGAGAACTGGAACTTAGAAAGTTTATACTTAATAGCTCCACATGTCAATTTGACTGCGCTTTTATATAGGCCCAGTTCATATAAAGCTGACGTGTTTAGAAGAGCTATTACATGTTATTAAAAAGATAGAAAAGAATCCAGGACAGAAAATAATCATTGGAGACTTATATGAAGACATCTTTACTTCATCTACAGTAGTCAAATTAATGGAACAACATGGATTCAATCAGCATGTACAAAACCCAACCACAGAAAAAGGAACATTAATTGATCATGTTTATACAAAAGATATGCAAAGTATAACTGTTGATATTCTGCAAACTTACTATAGTTTTCATCAGGCAATAGTAATTTCCTGTTGTGATCAAATGTGCACTCACCTAAAGGATTATTAGGAATGCCCGTTTCAGTTTCTCATTAATGCAAGAATCTAATCAACCAATCAGAGGAGAATGGGCCGACTGATTCAAGCGTCGTTACAACCGAGGTATGCAGCAAAGCATTTGTGAAGCCACAAGCACAAACAGCAGAAGACCCCACCTACAAACTACTACAAAGGCTAATTGGTCTGCCATTTTTTATTACCTACCCATCCTCATCACATAATTATAGAATTATATATGTTATTATTTTATTTTTTATAATGTTATTATTTATTTTATATTGGTGGGGTTATTTAAAAGTTTTGTTTAAAATTGTGTCAGCCAACCCAGGTTTCATTTTGTTTATGGTCAGTACAGCTTTATTTAGCTTAAATCAGCAAATTTTGCCTATTATGCAAAACTACACCCGTTTCTGTTGTGACTCTATAGCATTGCCATAGCTTGACATTTGGATGTAGGGGCCATTCCATCACATTGAGAATTGAGGCTTTTAGGTTTCAAATTACACAATATCATTTATTTAACAGGATTGTTCTTGATTTTCTTCTTTTTTTCATCACTTCCAAACAGAAATGTAGACAAGCTATGTCCAAGCTGCAATGTAGTTGCATTTGGGAAAAAATTGGTCAGTATGTAAGTAGAACCACCTACTGTAGTTTGCTGGTGTTTTCATTTGGTCATTTTTTTATTTTTGACTTTGTTTTTTAATAAAAGGGCATGTCAGGTAAATTGACATCAAAATGAAAAGTACTTTAAATTGAGAAAATATAATATGCCATCTTCTACCACTTATCGAGAGAAGAGAAGAACTTTATTGTCCCCCTGGGGCAATTGGGTTTGTGGCACAGTCTCAAGGCACTACATGACAACATATAACAAAAACAATATGATGTATTACAATACACCAAAAAACACATACATACAAATAAAAATACCATTGGGTCTAACCCTGCCAACTGGACAGCTTATTTTAATTGGCCCCCTTATCCAGGGCTGGGTCGTGGGGGCTGCAGTCTAAGCAGAGAAGCCCAGACTTCCCTCTCCTCAGACACTTCCTCCAGCTCTTCCGGGGGGATACCGAGGCGTTCCCAGGCCAGCCGAGAGACATAGTCCCTCCAGCGTGTCCTAGGTCTTCCCTAGGTCTCTTCCCAGTGGGACATGCCCGCAACACCTCCCTAGGGAGGCGTCCGGGAGGCATCCGAAACAGAGGCCCGAGCCACCTCAGCTGGCTCCTCTCGATGTGAAGGAGCAGCGGCTCTACTTTGAGCTCCTCCTGAGTGACCGAGCTCCTCACCCTATCTCTAAGGAGCGCCCGCCACTCTGCAGAGAAAGCTCATTTCAGCCGCCTGTATCCGGGATCTTGTTCTTTCGGTCATGACCCAAACTTCATGACCATAGGTGAGAGTAGGATAGATCGACCGGTAAACGAGAGCTTTGCCTTGCAGCTCAGCTCCTTCTTCACCACGACAGACCGGTACATTGACCACATTACTGCGGCTGCACCAATCCATCTGTCAATTTCACGCTCCTTCCTTCCCTCACTCGCGAACAAAACCCCGAGATACTTAAACTCCTCCACTTGAGGCAGGAGCTCTCCACCAACCTGGAGGGCAAGCCACCCTTTTCCGACTGAGAACCATGGTCTCAGACTTGGAGGTGCTGATCCTCATCCCAGCCGCTTCACACTCCGCTGCAAACCGCCCCAGTGAACATTGAAGGTCCTGGCTTGATGGAGCCAACAGGACAACATCATCTGCAAAAAGCAGAGACGAAATCCTGTGGTCCCCAAACCAGACTCCCTCCGGCCCCTGGCTGCGCCTAGAAATTCTGTCCATAAAGATAATGAACAGGGCCGGTGACAAAGGGCAGCCCTGCCGGAGTCCAACATTCACCGGGAACAGGTCTGACTTACTGCTGGCAATGCGAACCAAGCTCCTGCTCTGGTTGTACATCAACCGGATAGCCCTTAAGAAAGGGCCCCGGACCCTATACTCCCAGAGCACCCCCCACAGGGCGCCACGAGGGACACAGTCGAATGCCTTCTCCAGATCCACAAAACACATGTGGACTGGTTGGGCAAACTCCCATAAACCCTCCATCACCCTTGACAGGGTATAGAGCTGGTCCAGTGTTCCACGACTGGGACGAAAACCGCATTGTTCCTCCTGGATCTGAAGTTCGACTATTGGCCGCATTCTCCTCTCCAGTACCCTGGCATAGACCTTCCCGGGGAGGCTGAGGAGTGTGATCCCTCAGTAGTTGGAACACACCCTCCGGTCCCCCTTCTTAAAAAGAGGGACCACCACCCCGGTCTGCCAGTCCAGAGGTACTGTCCTCAAATGCCACGCGATGTTGCAGAGGTGTGACAACCAAGACAGCCCCACAACATCCAGAGACTTGAGGTACTCAGGGCATATCTCATCCACCCCAGTGCCTTGCCACCGAGGAGCTTCCCAACTACCTCAGTGAGTTCAGCCTGAGTGACGGACGAGTCCACCTCTGAGCCCTCGGCCTCTGCTTCCTCAGTCGGTGGGGTTGAGTAGATCCTCGAAGTATTCCTTCCACCGTCCAACAATATCCCCAGTTGAGGTCAGCAGATTTCCACCTCCACTGTAAACAGTGTTGGCAGGGCACTGCTTCCCCTCCTGATGCGCCGGACGGTTTGCCAGAATTTCTTCGAGGCAGACCGATAGTCTTTTCCATGGCCTCACCGAACTCCTCCCAGACCCAAGTTTTTGGTACCCATCAGCTGCCTCAGGAGTCCCACAAGCCAACCAGGCTCGATAGGTCTCCTTCTTCAGCTTGACGGCATCCCTTACTTCCGGTGTCCACCACCGGGTTCAGGGATTGCCGCCATTTTACCGGAGACTTTGCGGCCACAGCCGAGTGGCTGCGTCGACAATGGAGGTGGAGAACATGGTCCACTCGGACTCCAGTCTCCTCTGAATCTGGTCGAAGCTCTGCCGGAGGTGGGAGTTGAAGATCTCTCTGACAGGGGACTCGCCAAGCGTTCCCAACAGACCCTCACAGTACGTTTGGGTCTGCCAAGTCTCTCCCGCTTTCTCCCATCGGATCCAACTCACCACCAGGTGGTGATCAGTTGACAGCTCCGCCCCTCTCTTCACCCGAGTGTCCAAGACATACTATTTTTCATGTGACATGGGTTACACAATCACAGATATTGACTCGTTTTACTCGTATAATAATCGTACTCGGCAAAAGTGCATTATCCGTACCGGATACTCATTTCAGACGAGTATCCGGCTCAACTCTAGATGATACCTTCACAGATCTACATTCATTTTTGGGATAGGCTTCTATATAGGTTTATTTTACTCAGTAAAATTCTACAGTAGTAATATAATGGCATTTTATTGCAAAGCTGATATGATAAAGATCATAGTGGGTGAGTAAAGACTTATCTGTATCTTTATGGTAATTCAAAAAGAGGAGGGAACCGCCTGGGAATACCAGGTGCTGTAAGCTTTTTCTCCTGCAGACTCGCCACTCTCTGAGTCCCTGTTTTCCATTGATTTGTATAGCGCAATTCAAAGTGATTGACAACTACAGGATAATCGTTGTCTATACTAAACTATAAATACACTGACAATGACTGAGTATTTGGCTTATGGCCATACCACCTTAAGGGCGCTAGAGGGCTACAGGAAGTGTTGGCTGCAGTTGGGAGAGGAAGGCTCTCCTCCATTTTGATTTTCTGTTAGCATTTTTTGAGCTGTTTTTGGACGTTAGTTTATTTTCAGTGAGGAGTTTCAGATTAAACCACCTAACAGCAGCATTTTGCGGGCTGGAGGGTGGTTACTTTATCTGTTTGAGTTCTGTATGATGGACGGATTATCGGCAAATGACACTGGACTGGCTGGAGAGAGACAAAAGGCAAAAGACACAGGACTGGCTGAAGAGAGACGCATGGCAAAGGACACAGGACTGGCTGAAGAGAGACGCATGGCAAAGGACACTGGACAGGAAGGAGAGAGATGCATGGCAAACAACACTGGACAGGAGAATCGACAGCGAGCAGGACACGGTAAAAATCAAGATGCAAGAGATAAATTTTGTGAAAGGAGATACTTAAAGGAGGCAACTGTAATTGTGAATGTGAAGAATGTAAATGAGGTGAGGGCTGGGGATATTATTAAAGCGGTGATTGAAAAATGTGGAAATGGGGAAATCTTGGCACTAAGGCCAAGACAAGGACAAGAATACGAGCTAACAATGAAAAAAATGGAGAAACGTGTGATAAACTGATGGAGGGATTGTTAATAAATGGAGTGAACTGCGAGATAAAAAAACTTCAAAACAGAGACTATGTTGTCTCTTTCATGCACATGCCCGCCTACATTGCTGATGAAGAGATTTTAAATAAACTGGAGGTTTGGGGGTTGCCCCAATTTCAAAAATAAAGAGACGTGTTTACCCGGGCACCAACATTGAGGATGGGACAAGATACGTAAAAGCGAGGTTCCCGAAAGAGGTGGCATCCCTCCTGTACAGCACAAAAATGGAGACGGCAGAAGGTCCACAATATTTTCGGGTGATGCACAGCAATCAGGTGAGGACGTGTCGGATGTGCATGAGCCCAGACCATGTGGTGAAGGACTGCCCGGAGTTCACGTGCCATAAATGCGAGGAGAGAGGCCACTTTGCGAGAAATTGTAATGCGGTGACGTGCCAGGATTGTAATCTGGTTTTAAATAAGTGTGAGTGTTGGATGCAGGTTGAGGAGGAGGAGGAGGAGGAGGAGGAGGAGCAGCGGGAGGCGGGCGGGGCATGAAAGAGATAACGAGCAGCGAGAAGATGGAGAAAAAGTTAGAGGTGAAGGAAGGGAATTAAATAAGGATATGGAACAACAGAAAGAGGGTAACGAACACATCATAAAAACACAACAGGAGGGGAGAATTTGGACACAGATAGAGTTGAAGGACCGCTTGGAAAATGGGTTGGATACAATGGAACTGGAGGATGAAAGGAATAAAGTATTGAGGATGCACAACAGGAGGGAACATTAGGAACACTGATGGATGGGATGAACAGTGGGCAAAAGGAGATGGACGAAGGAGAAATAAAGGATGCTACAAACAAGGACAAGAAAATGAGGAGACGCTGAGGAAATCATCAAAAAGATCTGTGAAGGTAATGCCAAATTTAGATACTGCAAGGAAAAAAGTGCTTAAAGAAGATGTTTCAGAATGTACAAATAAGTGTGAGATGCTAAAGGATTTGGAGGAGATGGACTGAGTTTTATGGGTTTTATGCATGGCTTTATATACTTTATGCTGTTAAGAATAGTGACTTTAAATGCTAGAGGGCTGTCAGACATGGGAAAAGATGTGATTTTATTACAAGAAACTAACTGGAGGGAAGAGTACATGACGTAAATAAGGAAAAGATGGAGTGGAGAAATTTGGTGATGGGAGGTTGGGAAGAGGAATTGCAGTGTTAATAAAAGAAAACAATGGGGTATCATGTAAAACAATATATAATGACACAGATTGGAAATGTATGGCGATTAAAATGGAGTATGATGAGAAAAAAGTTATTGTAATTAATATACATGCACCAACAGTAGAGAATGAAAAAGGAATATTTTAATATATTAAGAGAATTATTAAAGAATGACAAGCATTTATTTCAAACAATTTATTTCAAACAACTGAAGCTAACAATGAAAAAAATTTAGTCCCTCCCACCCCAAGAAAAAATAAATTATTTGGCGACCCAACGCTCTAGAATGGAGAAAAGCCTGTCCATCCTCTCCCTGCTCTCCTGTGCTCTCCTCTCTTCAGCCTCTCTCTGCTGCCTCATGTCCTCCCTGATGAGGTCTAACAGCTCCTGGTCACTGTCCCTTCTCCTCTTCTTCGCTGCTGGCTGCCTATCACCTTCCCTCTCTTCTTCCGCTCTCTCCTCTTGGTCACTCACTGCTGCACTTGGCCCTGGGGATGGAGGCAATAAGGACAGGGGGGCAAATTGAAGGCCTTTGTCCTAAAACCTCATCCATTTGGACAAACCAGGGCCAAGTAGCAGCAGCACTCACTCCCTCTCCTGACTCTGGATACTTGCATTCCTAAAGACAAGTGAAAAATATAAACTGTTCACAAAACATGTAAGCTTAAACTTAAATATTATTTTATATATATTGTTAGAACTAAACTTAAACAATGTCTATCTGACTCCTATACTTTTACATTTACTTAATTAAGCTTTAGTCTAACAATTGGAGCATGTTCAGAATCGAGAGAAATGAGCCAGGCGACGAGGAATTATCCACCAAGCAATTTATTCTAACAAAATAAGCTAATACAGAATATTCTGGGTCTCAGGTCCCTAACACACAATCTGTGTTGTCCTCTTGACCATCAAAGAGACAACGAGTCATCTGAGTTGCCCAGTACATGTAAGGCACAATATGAATATGCATGAATCTATTCTAACAGTCTTCTCACTGGACAGGCGGCGTTTCAGTTCCTCCCAGCAACATCCAAGGCCACATCAGCACCTGGTGTTTTTCAACTATGCCATTATCTGTAAAAGAACATCCTGTGCAACTAAGCAGGAAACTACATCTCTATCACGCTATGTCTCTAATAATGTATTTATTAAGCAAGCAAATAAACTTTGTATTATCTTTATTATTCTTCAATATGGACATACTTTATATTTCTTTTTTAAATTGTCCCACTTTTTCTTTACTTGGGCTGGTGTCACTTTACCAGACAGACCCATCTTCTCCAAAACTATCCTAATATAGGATAAAATGAGAAAATATTGGAATTGTGTTAATCACAGATATCAAAACGACAATTGTGGAACAATACTGTGCAGAATTATACAACAAAAGGACAAAACAAGAGAAGTAAGAAAATGTTTCAGCTGTTTAATGACTGCAGGAAATGTTCTATGCACTGCACAAAACTAAAAGAAACAAAACTCCCTTCATATTACAATGGGATTTCTAAATAGATTTATTCCTGTACCTCCATCCCACAGTGGCAGAGTTCTTGGCTCCGGTGAAGAGCTCTCGTTCTCTCCCGTCTCACATATTAACATACAAATGTAAAAAAAAAAAATACTTAACGCAAAAAAAAAGCCTAACTAGACAACCACTGAATATATTTTTTTAAAAGCTAGTTTTAAAAAAACTTACATCTAAAAGCATACTCCTCTCCCACTCCGCTACCGCTCAGCCGTTGGCCATTACGCTCTGCCGAAAAGAATTATGGGATAGGTAGGACGGGAAAGGATCCACCACACCCATCCTTCAAATTCGGGGAAAAGGAGGACGTATTTGTGGGCCGCATTTGAAGGATCCTACTAATTTGGACAGCCTTCGTGTGATCTCAAGCCGAGCAACTATCACACATATGAGGAGTTCTACAGGAGCGGTGTCATAAAATGTGGTTCTGAACTAAAACAAGTGAAATCAATTGTTGATGTAATTGTAGGCAATACAGTATAAATCTTACAGACTGTTATCTCAGCTGTCTGAGAATCCTGATGACATTACTGTACTTTTGACTGCTTCAACTGGAGTGGTAGCTTATAATATTGGGGCTTCAACTATACATAATAAATTTTCAATTGGTACAAATCTCAAATTGCCATATCAGCCTCTTGGTGAAGACAAAATAAATTCATTACGCACAAAATTGGGTACTTTGCAAAGTGTCTATGGTTGACCATCATCTTTTCTCATACGTTCATGGACGGTTGAGACAAATAAAACAAACTGGTGACTATTCTCTCTTTGGAAAGGTGAATATTCTTTGTGTTGGTGATTTTATCAACTTCCTCCTGTGAAAGGAACTGCTCTCTATACTGATACAAAAGGAGTAAACCTATGGGAAAATAACGTTGAACTTGCTGAATTCACAAAAGTTGTCCGACAACAAGATTCAGGTTTTGCTGAAATGCTAAATTGTGCGTAAGAAAACTGAATTGCTTAACAGTACTGATAATTTTATGTTGAAAAAATGTGAAACAGGGGAGAACTGTAATGATCTTCACATATTTGCTACAAATGCAGAAGTTGACAAATACAACATTGAAAGACTTCATGAATGTTGCCCAGACGCAATCACTATAAATGCTCAAGATTATGTCAAAAATTCAAAAACTGGACAAATGGAGAGTAAAGTTGGATTTTATACAAAAGTTTTCAACTCCTGTTTGTCTACATGTGTTTCTCTGGGTATTGGAGCAAGAGTTATGTTAAAAAAGAATATTGATGTTGCTGATGGTCTTGTCAATGGAGCTTTTGGTACAGTTGTCCACATAACTAAAAGTCAAAACAATGACGATTTTCCATCAGCTATTCATGTGGAGTTTGATAATCCAAATGTGGGAAAAATTCTGAGATCTAAAACACCACAGAGATTTTCTCAAAACTCAACAGTAACTGAAGTACAAGAAGACCAAGTCTCAAATGATGGTGGTATAAGGAGTCAGTTTCCTCTCAGATTGGCATGGGCATGCACGGTTCACAAAGTACAAGGACTCACAGTAGAAAAAGCTGTTGTATCACTTAAGAAAATCTTTACAGCAGGACAAGCATATGTTGCATTGAGCCATGTAAGATCTCTTAGTGGATTAATAATTGAGGACTTTATCCCTTTAGGTGCTAGGGTTTATTTTTAAATATACAGATTTTTTAGTACCAAATTTCAAAAGGCTGTGGTTTGAAAATGATAAGAGATAGAGTCCTACTCTAAACTAGAAAAATGTCAGGGATGACCCAAACTATGAGTGAATACATTTTATGCATCTAATTTGCATATAATTTGAAAATAATTTGCATACCATGACTTTATATATTGGCGGTTATGTTATTTACAGTACATACAGACTAATGAACATACAATAGTTTTTTTTTTCTCTTTTCGGTCTTTTTCTGAAATTAAATTATTTATTACAGTAATTTGTAAAAGCAACATTACCAAAATAAAAAATAACTACAACTTCTAATATAACATAACTAGTAAAATGTATATAAATAGATGTGAGAAATACACATGTACTGTAGGTGTTTGGTTGCAGTAGCTTTATCTTTTCTCATCCATCAAAATGCATAGTTTGTAGTTTTTTAGAGTGTTGGACCTCTCAAAATGCACAGCACACAGCCATCACTTTCATTACTATCTCTGCTTTGACTATTTTTACCCCCTGCCTCTCCCTCCCCGACTGACTGTAAAGAGTCAGGATAAACAACACGTATTTGTCCCACACGGCTGTCAATAGAAGCCGCATTATTCCTGACCTCTCTGTCACTACCACGGCGAGTACGCAGAATAGCACTGCTTAATGTACAAAGTCTGAAAGCTCACTTTCAGGATCTTCTTTCTCATACAGCTCTAATAAATTGTGATTTTATTTGTTTGACAGAAACATGGCTGAATTATGACGACAAAGAACAATATAGACAAATAACAGAATTTGTGTTCAAGCACAACCCAAGAGGTAAGTGTTATGATAACAGTACTGCTCTTTTTATTTACTTTTACTTTAGTTAAAACAGCAGAGAGGAGTTGGTGTTGGAATTTATTGTTCTGAGAAATCTGAGTGTAACATATTTACTTCTGAGAACTGGAACTTAGAAAGTTTATACTTAATAGCTCCACATGTCAATTTGACTGCTGCGCTTTTATATAGGCCCAGTTCATATAAAGCTGACGTGTTTCGAGAAGAGCTATTACATGTTATTAAAAAGATAGAAAAGAATCCAGGACAGAAAATAATCATTGGAGACTTATATGAAGACATCTTTACTTCATCTACAGTAGTCAAATTAATGGAACAACATGGATTCAATCAGCATGTACAAAACCCAACCACAGAAAAAGGAACATTAATTGATCATGTTTATACAAAAGATATGCAAAGTATAACTGTTGATATTCTGCAAACTTACTATAGTTTTCATCAGGCAATAGTAATTTCCTGTTGTGATCAAATGTGCACTCACCTAAAGGATTATTAGGAATGCCCGTTTCAGTTTCTCATTAATGCAAGAATCTAATCAACCAATCAGAGGAGAATGGGCCGACTGATTCAAGCGTCGTTACAACCGAGGTATGCAGCAAAGCATTTGTGAAGCCACAAGCACAAACAGCAGAAGACCCCACCTACAAACTACTACAAAGGCTAATTGGTCTGCCATTTTTTATTACCTACCCATCCTCATCACATAATTATAGAATTATATATGTTATTATTTTATTTTTTATAATGTTATTATTTATTTTATATTGGTGGGGTTATTTAAAAGTTTTGTTTAAAATTGTGTCAGCCAACCCAGGTTTCATTTTGTTTATGGTCAGTACAGCTTTATTTAGCTTAAATCAGCAAATTTTGCCTATTATGCAAAACTACACCCGTTTCTGTTGTGACTCTATAGCATTGCCATAGCTTGACATTTGGATGTAGGGGCCATTCCATCACATTGAGAATTGAGGCTTTTAGGTTTCAAATTACACAATATCATTTATTTAACAGGATTGTTCTTGATTTTCTTCTTTTTTTCATCACTTCCAAACAGAAATGTAGACAAGCTATGTCCAAGCTGCAATGTAGTTGCATTTGGGAAAAAATTGGTCAGTATGTAAGTAGAACCACCTACTGTAGTTTGCTGGTGTTTTCATTTGGTCATTTTTTTATTTTTGACTTTGTTTTTTAATAAAAGGGCATGTCAGGTAAATTGACATCAAAATGAAAAGTACTTTAAATTGAGAAAATATAATATGCCATCTTCTACCACTTATCGAGAGAAGAGAAGAACTTTATTGTCCCCCTGGGGCAATTGGGTTTGCGGCACAGTCTCAAGGCACTACATGACAACATATAACAAAAACAATATGATGTATTACAATACACCAAAAAACACATACATACAAATAAAAATACCATTGGGTCTAACCCTGCCAACTGGACAGCTTATTTTAATTGGCCCCCTTATCCAGGGCTGGGTCGTGGGGGCTGCAGTCTAAGCAGAGAAGCCCAGACTTCCCTCTCCTCAGACACTTCCTCCAGCTCTTCCGGGGGGATACCGAGGCGTTCCCAGGCCAGCCGAGAGACATAGTCCCTCCAGCGTGTCCTAGGTCTTCCCCTAGGTCTCTTCCCAGTGGGACATGCCCGCAACACCTCCCTAGGGAGACGTCCGGGAGGCATCCGAAACAGAGGCCCGAGCCACCTCAGCTGGCTCCTCTCGATGTGAAGGAGCAGCGGCTCTACTTTGAGCTCCTCCTGAGTGACCGAGCTCCTCACCCTATCTCTAAGGGAGCGCCCCGCCACTCTGCAGAGAAAGCTCATTTCAGCCGCCTGTATCCGGGATCTTGTTCTTTCGGTCATGACCCAAACTTCATGACCATAGGTGAGAGTAGGAACGTAGATCGACCGGTAAAACGAGAGCTTTGCCTTGCAGCTCAGCTCCTTCTTCACCACGACAGACCGGTACATTGACCACATTACTGCCGAAGCTGCACCAATCCATCTGTCAATTTCACGCTCCTTCCTTCCCTCACTCGCGAACAAAACCCCGAGATACTTAAACTCCTCCACTTGAGGCAGGAGCTCTCCACCAACCTGGAGGGGGCAAGCCACCCTTTTCCGACTGAGAACCATGGTCTCAGACTTGGAGGTGCTGATCCTCATCCCAGCCGCTTCACACTCCGCTGCAAACCGCCCCAGTGAACATTGAAGGTCCTGGCTTGATGGAGCCAACAGGACAACATCATCTGCAAAAAGCAGAGACGAAATCCTGTGGTCCCCAAACCAGACTCCCTCCGGCCCCTGGCTGCGCCTAGAAATTCTGTCCATAAAGATAATGAACAGGGCCGGTGACAAAGGGCAGCCCTGCCGGAGTCCAACATTCACCGGGAACAGGTCTGACTTACTGCTGGCAATGCGAACCAAGCTCCTGCTCTGGTTGTACATCAACCGGATAGCCCTTAAGAAAGGGCCCCGGACCCTATACTCCCAGAGCACCCCCCACAGGGCGCCACGAGGGACACAGTCGAATGCCTTCTCCAGATCCACAAAACACATGTGGACTGGTTGGGCAAACTCCCATAAACCCTCCATCACCCTTGACAGGGTATAGAGCTGGTCCAGTGTTCCACGACTGGGACGAAAACCGCATTGTTCCTCCTGGATCTGAAGTTCGACTATTGGCCGCATTCTCCTCTCCAGTACCCTGGCATAGACCTTCCCGGGGAGGCTGAGGAGTGTGATCCCTCAGTAGTTGGAACACACCCTCCGGTCCCCCTTCTTAAAAAGAGGGACCACCACCCCGGTCTGCCAGTCCAGAGGTACTGTCCTCAAATGCCACGCGATGTTGCAGAGGTGTGACAACCAAGACAGCCCCACAACATCCAGAGACTTGAGGTACTCAGGGCATATCTCATCCACCCCCAGTGCCTTGCCACCGAGGAGCTTCCCAACTACCTCAGTGAGTTCAGCCTGAGTCGGACGAGTCCACCTCTGAGCCCTCGGCCTCTGCTTCCTCAGTCGGTGGGGTTGAGTAGATCCTCGAAGTATTCCTTCCACCGTCCAACAATATCCCCAGTTGAGGTCAGCAGATTTCCACCTCCACTGTAAACAGTGTTGGCAGGGCACTGCTTCCCCCTCCTGATGCGCCGGACGGTTTGCCAGAATTTCTTCGAGGCAGACCGATAGTCTTTTTCCATGGCCTCACCGAACTCCTCCCAGACCCAAGTTTTTGGTACCCATCAGCTGCCTCAGGAGTCCCACAAGCCAACCAGGCTCGATAGGTCTCCTTCTTCAGCTTGACGGCATCCCTTACTTCCGGTGTCCACCACCGGGTTCAGGGATTGCCGCCATTTTTTACCGGAGACTTTGCGGCCACAGCCGAGTGGCTGCGTCGACAATGGAGGTGGAGAACATGGTCCACTCGGACTCCAGTCTCCTCTGAATCTGGTCGAAGCTCTGCCGGAGGTGGGAGTTGAAGATCTCTCTGACAGGGGACTCGGCCAAACGTTCCCAACAGACCCTCACAGTACGTTTGGGTCTGCCAAGTCTCTCCCGCTTTCTCCCCCGCCATCGGATCCAACTCACCACCAGGTGGTGATCAGTTGACAGCTCCGCCCCTCTCTTCACCCGAGTGTCCAAGACATACGGTCGGAGGTCAGATGAAACAACTATAAAGTCGATCATCGACCTCCGGCCTAGGGTGTCCTGGTGCCACGTGCACTGATGGACACCCTTATGCTTGAACATGGTATTTGTTATGGACAAACTGTTGCTAGCACAGAAGTCCAATAACAGAACACCACTCGGGTTCAGATCAGGGGGGCCGTTCCTCCCAATCACGCCCCTCCAGGTGTCACTGTCGCTGCCCACGTGAGCGTTGAAGTCCCCCAGTAGAACAATGGAGTCCCCGGTCGAAGCACTTTCCAGCACCCCTCCCAGAGACTCCAAGAAGGCCGGGTACTCTGCACTGCCATTTGGTCCGTAAGCACAAGAGAGAGACCTATCCCCGACCCGAAGGCGCAGGGAAGCGACCCTCTCGTTCACCGGGGTGAACTCCAACACATGGCGACTGAGCCGGGGGGCAATGAGCAAACCCACACCGGCCCGCCGCCTCTCACCGCAGGCAACTCCAGAGTAGTGGAGAGTCCAGCCTCTCTCTTGAGGAGTTGGGTTCCAGAGCCCAAGCTGTTCGTGGAGGTGAGCCCGACTATCTCTAGTCGGCATCTCTCAACCTCCCGCACAAGCTCAGGCTCCTTCCCCGCCAGCGAGGTGACATTCCATATCCGAGCCTATGGACAACTGAACTTCTCAACCTCTGTTCAACAATAGTAGCTTCAAAACTTTCATCTGATTAAAGACAAACGACCTGCTGTTGTAAAAACAACAAAAAAACAAGAGCAAATCTGGTGTGAAACAACAGAAGAGAAAAGAAAAAAAAAAGACAAATCATCTTCACAGAGATTTAATGTAAGTATATTTATTCTTTGCAAATGTTGTTTTTAATGTTTTTTCATAATCAAATTATTATTAACTAACCTATTTAATATTGCATTAATACGTCTATCAAACAACAACAAATTTAATTTTATCGTTTTGTAGGACTATGAGGAAACTACAGGACATCCATTGCCTTGTTTTTTAAAACAACTGATGGACAATTTAAAAAATGTGATGCAGAGCACATAAAAAACAAAAGCAACAAATTAAACAGGAAATTACACTACAAGCATGCTACTAATTAGAGACTCAATGTAAGTATTACAATTTTTTTTATGTTGCAGTAAGACTATAAGCACACTGAAAAATGCAGGACGATAAACAGATGCTACATAGTCATGACATGCTCACTTCTCAGTGTACCCCCAGGATCCTCCAAATGAAATTCAAGGCTTAAGACCTTTTTAATACCATTTTAAATGAAATTCAATGCCAACTTTGTACTCCCCAAATTCTGATACAAGTATGAGAGGAAAATGTAAAATCTGTATAAATTTTGAACCCTAGAATATAATTATGTACAAGTACTTGAATTGTGATTTTATTTGTTTGACAGAAACATGGCTGAATTATGACGACAGTGGTGCTCAAAGACTGTTTTAAGGACCCACATCACTTCTGCCCGCAGAGTTGGTGTCGAGCCACAGTACGATAGAATGTTCCTTGGCTGTGGTGGTATTTCTATTGTAGAAATGTCTTCATTATTGATAGTCAGAGCTGTTTCAGTAGCTGAAGAGATCCGCGGTGCACAGAACAGGCCAATAGGTAGTTGGTCGCTGGCGAGCAGTGCTACACGCGGTGTGTTTGGCACCCTTCATATGGGAGTCCAGGGCCGTAACACCAATTGTTGCTAGCTTTAAAGATTTCCTGCACCAACAGCAATAGGCCTCACAGTCATTTCCTGGCACAGGCTTGACCCAAACGTAATTCGGATTCCTTGTCCACAGCGGATTAAACCGACACTTTCCCATTTTAGCCGACAAACTAGGCTAGCTACTATCTTGTTCTGTAATTTACCTCACTTGCCTAGTAACCATAGTAACGGCTGCCCGAGCTTTCACGCTTATTGCTATGACGTGGAGCGCGAGGTGCACTCAAAATTATGCTGCATTAATTTTTAATTAGCCTACACTAGTAACAGTTCATTTTGTTACGGTATGAACTTAATCCTAGGAAAAGTTAAAAAATAAGATCTTTGTAACAAAATCCAAGACTTTGTATACCAAATTCAAGACTATTAAGGCCTTGATTTTAGATTCAATCAATTAATCAAAAGGTGCACAAGGCGTTTTCCAAGAAAACAACAAAAGACAACATTAAGAAAACAAAAGAAACAGATGGAATCAGGATCAAGTCTGACGCTCTGTCTTAAAATTCTTGGTTAGAAAAGAAATAAGTTTTCAGATGTGCTTTAAAAACACTCAGCACAGTGATGCTTTGGAGGTGCACAGGAAGTGCATTCCACAACTTTGGTCCTTGAACACTAAATGACCGGCCTTTAAACTTTTTATACCTGTATGTAGGAGTCACTAGAGAAATGTGCTCAGAAGAGCGAAGTGTTCTGGTTGGCTGATAGATTTTTATTAAGTCAGTGAGGTATACTGGGGCCAAACCATGGATGGCCTTGAACACAAACAGCAGGACTTTATACTCCACCCTAAACTGCACTGGGAGCCAGTGAAGCGAGCGGAGGACAGGGGTGATGTGTGACCGTCTAGATGTATTGGAGAGAAGACGTGCGGCTGCGTTTGGCACCATTATCAAATTGCAGATTATCAAATTTAAGACTTTTTCAATGCTTTTAAGACAGCTCACAAAGCCATCTTCATTAACCTTGTTTATAGATGTTAAAAAAATGTATTCAATATGCATTTTATCCACGGAGAACCGGAGAACAGGTGCGCGTGCCAGAAGGAACCGCGAGTGCATGGAAATAGCACGAATGTCCTTGCTTCACCAGTTTGTTTCTCTGGGAAGGTAGGGGAGTACCATTACCTGATTGGTTTACAAGCAGATTGTATTTGCGTGTGCCAGCAAGGTTCGTGCTTACCAGAGCGTGCACACCAAGGAGTGCGGACCGCTATCAGAAGCTGAAGAAGCACATCTGTCCTCTGAGATTTTACCTGACTGAATTTGGTGAGTGATGGTTTCTTTTAATATTTTCTGGTATATCTATGTTAGTTACCTAGGAGCTCTGTTGACATAAGCTAGCTAACGTTAGCTCCAACTTGATGAATTGAGTCATTAAACACACCAAATTCTTAATGTTAGCTAACGCTACCGTTAACGTAAGTCTAACATTAGCATGATATCGTTACTAAAGTTACCTGCTAGGTTTTATAGCTGACGGTAAATCACAAAAAAAGAAACACTGTTAATGTTAGTGCTTCTTTCTTAAATATCTACAGCTCGTTTTTCCAGGACGTGTACTGTAGATGATTTTGAGGTGAGGGGACTGAAAAGGCTGAAAGTAAAGTGAAGTGTTCCACCGTTCTATCAATAAGGATAAACTAGACGTTTACAATAATACAAACATTTTTTTTCAGAATGAGTGTGTTAGGGAGAAGGATGTAGCCGTTGTTAAACAGCTGGATGCTGGATTGAAATGCAGGTGGAACTGATCGTGGCTAAAACTGGAAGGCAAGGTCTCAGTAAAAGGGCAAGAAGTGTCCTTTCATCTAGGAGATGTATTTAACAAAATCAAAAGGCAGGGATTCGCCAGATGCATTCTCTGCCACAATGATATCAATTATGCTAACAAAGGAAGCTCTGCAAGCTCACTGCCAGACAGAAGTTCACAAGAAGAAGGTGCAGATGATAGCTTCCACTCATAGTGTTGCCAGCACCTTCCTTCCAGCATCAGCTAGCCAGAGTTCAGCAAGCCAGAGTCAAGCAAGCCAGGGGTCAGAAACAATCAGGCAGCAGTGCCAGGAAAAGTTTCCTGTACCAGTTTTAAACCGCATAGCAAATGCAGAGGTAGGTGGTGTAGGCCTGTTAGTCAGCACAGGCAGCAAAGACAGAATGCACTAGCACTTTGAGATTGTTTATTCACATTAAAGTGCACTACTATGGAATCCCAGGACCGCCAAAATGTAGTAAAAGGAATTGGGGATAGTTAAATGTTTAACATTTCCTTTGCCTACTGTAAACCAATAAAGTAAATAAAAAAAAAAGACTTTGTTTGGGAAATTGGTAAAATGGGTAAATTGTAAAATGGGAAATGTAAAATAGGAAATAAATAAACTATTCAACTGTTAAATGATAAATGGAAAAGTAAAATGAAGTCTTTTTTAAATTTACTTTGTTAAATGATCATTGATAAGTAAAACAAAGTCTTTTTTTAATTTACTTTATTGGTTTAGAGTAGGCAAAGGAAATGTTAAACATTTAACTATCCCCATTTCCTTTTACTACATTTTGGTGGTCCTGGGATTCCATACACTACAAATAAAATGCATTATTATTATTTTTATTCACAATCAGTTCTGGTCACTGGCAGCATCATCACATAAACATGGAATACATTAGCTTTTACATTAATTACATAATTTGTGTTCTAGGCAATGGTCCTTGGAACCTTGGCAGAGCATTCCATCCCATTTTCTAAGTCTCCTGTAATTGTTGAGCTTGCCCAGACCCTTTCCTTGGATAAAGCAGCTTTGCAGGGAATGAAGCTGTCGAGGGCGGCAGCTTCATACAAGATGATCCATGGTCTAGGTATTTACATTTTTTTTCTTACCTACTATTTCAGTGTTTTAATTTCCATTTTAGTGAACTGCACATAACAAATGTTGCTTAAACTACCATGTTGCTATATAATGTATGATTTATATTCTACGAATTAGATTATGCTTGTGATGTGACAAATCTGTCTAACTTTGTGTAGGGTGGAGCTACTCAGAGAGGACCTTTTCCAACATGAAGAGATTTCCGTTCTCATTAAATTTAGATGAGAGTACCTCCAACAACAACAAAAAGGTTGGTCTCATTAGACTATTGACATCAAAGTCCTTCTGTTCAGTGTATGCCTAAAATGCCTAAAATGTTGCATGGCTAATAAACCTTTTATGTTGAAGGTCCTCTCCATCCTCGTTTGCTACTATCATGCAGATTTGAGGAAGGTGATAGTGGAGCATTTGGGGTCCTTGGAGATCATGAATGTGAATGCTGCTTCTTTAGAGAAGGTGCTCTGTGAGTTCTTTGAGAAAAACGACATCCCATGGAATAACCTTGTGAGTATGCTGATGGACTCGTGTGCTGTGATGAGGGGAAGCAAGACCGGCCTCGAGACCAGGATGCACAAATATTGCCCCAACCTGCTTGATGTTGATGGGGACTCCTGTCATCATATACACAATGAATTGCGTAACATTGTATTGTCTGTCATTGTTCCAATCATGATGTAAGAGAAGACAAGTTAAGCTATAGCATGTCTACCATCTCTTGTGGGGTTTATGCATTCAGCCATTTGTGTTGCCCTTATACCACATTGTGCCTCATATATACTGGACATTTTAGACCCAGTGACAGGCTGGCATGAAATGTCTTGCATAATACTTAGTAAGAAGGCCATAATATTTTTGACTCATGGCTGAAGTTATGTTTTAATGCCTCTCCCCAGGTTGGCAAAAAATGCATCTCTAAATGCATCAGATTGATGCTTTAAAATAGGGAATATTTAAAATGTTCTTCCAGGGGAGCATGCCCCCAGACCCCCCTAGAGGGGTAATATCTTTCTCACCTTTTTCACCCCTGACTCGTTTTCTAAATGTGTTTTAGAATGAACAATGTTTTTAATATTTTCTCATTTGTTTCCTTAGCAATGACATTTAATTGACTAGTTTATTTATATGTCTTTGTATTTGAACTTGATTATTTTGTCCATTTTATGCTAGTGATTATCTTTGTTTGCTAAGCTTTCCTGTTTTATTTAATTTTTAAAAATTTTTGTTGTCATTGGCTTTATTTTGGTTTCTCACTGCATTGCTGTAATGTGGCTACTCTGGAGTCCCTCATCTTTATAACTCTGACATACTTCTAAAGCACCACACTGTGCCTTTCTTGCTGAAAAAAATATCTTCACAGAGACTTTATGTGAGTGTATTTACTATTCACAAATGCTGTTAAGCACTCATAAATATACATCTTTTCCAAATGCATATTATCTGTCAATCTTCATAATATTTCATACATGTACAATAATAAACAACAGGCTCTATTTTGGTCCCCAGATGTCCTGTCTCCATGTAGATCTCCATTTCAGCACCATCACCCTGATTTTAGGGGTCTGACTCACTGGCCTGCTCAACTCAAGGCTTCAGCATAGGTAAAGGTTTGTCCAGGCCCATAAACGCAACTCTGCCATTATTTGTAAACAAACAATCACCTTAACACAGAATATATTTTAGAATATGTATTATTCATAAAAGGTGTTTGTCATGTTTTTCCCATAAGCATATTATTTATTAATTTTATCAATACATAAAACTACAATAAACAAAACATTGTGTTGTAGGGCTATAAGGACTCTACATATCATCTTCTATTTTAAAACAACTGACTATGTTTCCTCACCACCACTCATCCAGCATCTTCATGGTTCCCACTGGCTCCACCATGGTCTAAAGATCCTCCAACTTAGTCTCCGGCCGTCCTCCAGCCTTTGTGTTTCATCTACTTACACCGCTTGGGTCCACACCAGCTAAGGCTCCACTATGCATATCTATCCCTCTGGCACCTTCAAAGCATGCCACGCTACCATTTTGCACCAGTATTTAAATTGGTTCTTCATCTGTCAGCTACACTATAATCTCTTCCTCCACCATCATGTACTATTTTTGTTCTAAAACTCTTATTTTTATTTATTTTCTTCAATTGTTTAAGAGTTTATACTTAATATTACTTGAGGTTTTCTGAGGTGTCTCCATGTGTTTCCATGTGTTCTCATGTGTTTCCTTTGTTGCCTGATATGCTCACCTGTGTGTAGTTTAGTTCACTGTTAATTCATACATAATTCAAATTGATTATTGTTGTTTTGCTTTTAAAAAACAATATATTTATCATAGCCAAGGTAATTGTCTCTCATGTATTTTCTTGATTGTTCTGATTTAGTTCTTAAATACATATTTTCTCCATATTGTGAATAAATTTGAAGATTTGTTATTAATACTGTATGAAAAGATGTATTTTTGTATTATGTATTTTACCTTTGAACCTGTTTTTCCCCTTTTCTTAATTTACTGTTAATTGTACAAATATTTTAAAAGTAGGCTAGTATAGTGACAATAACAAAAGTTTTAAATAAAATTAATTGGCATATTCTATTATTGATTTATAGTAGTATTTTCAACAACACTTCTCATAGTATCTTGTTTCTTGTTCATTCTACTTTTATCATGGGTATATTTAACATTCAACAACATAAAAAAGTACTTTGATATTTTGATTTTTTTTTTTACAAAGTTTAATCTATCAACACACAGTTTTTATTGTCACAGCCTGAGGATGATACTATATGATTTTTGGTGAACATTGGACCAACAATCTAGGAGGAGTCCTAACAAACTAGAAGTTTATTGCAATATGGCAAAGTTGGTATCCATGTTCTCGACATGATCCAAGGAATCTACTAAGAGCAGTTTCAGTATAATAGGTAAATTAACACAAAAGTTTTTTTCAAATTATGATTTTATATAAGCTGCATAACAACTTTAATAATGATATGTCAATGCCTTAGAAATATATCGAATTTTATGTCATGATACTCTAGAGCAGTTAATGGCAATTTTCAAAGTTATATACATTTATATATATTACTACATAAAATAAAACTTTGTTGTTGCATTATACAAACACAGTTTCATTTGTTGACAGAAAATATACTGATTTCTACAATCTCATTCCAGGTTTTCCCTTTCAAAATCATTATTTTAATTTAAAAATCATTATTTTCAGGTCTCAATGTAAAATGTAAAATTTTGGTGTTATTATGTTGAAGCTTTGCAGAAATGCAGCTTCAATACTCATTTTAACATCATGCCTCAACTTTGTCGCTGCAGCATATAAAAACAATTTTGTGTGATGACACACAATTTATAACATTTTGCTGCCATAGTCTGAAAAGTTTACAATTTGATTTAGGTGAAAATCAGATGAATGGTCTAGGAAGAGTTCAAAAAAGTAGTTTTGTAAAGGAAATCAAAATGGTAAACAGGAAGTTTGGCCAAATATGGTAAAATTGGTATCTATGTTCTTGGCATGACCTGAGCAATCTATTATATCAGTTTTATGACAATAGACAAAGTTAATGATAACTTATTAGCATTATTTGAAAATTCATTATAACTTTTGTCCACAAGGTCATGATACCCCAAAACTTTTTGAGTACCTTCAGGGCTTGGGGCCGAAGACACATACCAAGTTTCGTAATGATGCGGCAATGCGTTCAAAAAATATAGCACTTTTTGACAAAATTCAAAATGGCCGACTCCTAAAATAGTTGATATGGGAAAATTGGCTATGCTACGGCTCGGCATGATGCCACGAATCTAAAGAGACCAGGTTTGTGATTTTTGGCTAAAGGATTCTGAAGTAATAATTAAAAAAATGTCACATTTTTGTTTCTCTGGACCACTAAGTGGCGCTGCGCCAAAACTGTGCAGGCAGCCTCAAGTCATGATTGCCATAACACGTACCAAGTTTGGTTAGAATATGTTAAAGCATTGCAGAGATATAGCCTGACTTTTATTTTTGTGTGCATTAAGTTGATTTCATTTGCACGTTATTCGAAAACAGTTTGACTAATCATCTTAATTCTAATAACTTTTTGTCAGAATAGTCTGAAGATGATCTGGTTCAATTTGCATGAAAATCAGGGCTACGGCCTAGGAGGAGTTTGCAAAAGTACGTTTTTAGAAAATTCAAAATGGCAGAAAGATTTTCATGAAGGAAAATGATGTCATAGGGTGCAATGGAATTGCCATGAACTTTCATTCTTTTTTCTTTCATTCACACAACAGTGAATAGTTTCTCCTGCTTTCGTTTAGCCTTTCTGTTTAAAGACAAGCTCAAAAACACCCAAACAGTAAGCCAAAACTACGTCCACCGCGCACTGCAGAAGCTAGTCCTGTCAGAGGATTTAGAAAAACATCCTGAGCTCCCAGCATCACGTTGAAGCAATTGAAGTATTTCCACAACAGTGAATAGTTTCTCCTGCTTTCGTTTAGCCTTTCTGTTCAAAGACAAGCTCAAAAACCCCCAAATGTGGCGTGGGAGAGAGAGAGTGGTGGTCAAAATAGGAGGGTTGCTTGTGCACGCACTTGTCTAATGGTAGGCCTACAATTTGTCAAATAGGCTATACTAAGTTACTTAGTCCAACTACGCCACCTCAGGAATTTCACCTGAAGAATCAGATTGCTTACCCCCCTTTAAGGCACACATAGGTTCACCACCGAACATACGACGGCTACGTTACATCGAGTCAACCTTTATTTTACAATGACACAATAATAATTAAATTGTTAGCTCTACACCAATAAAAACATTTACCACAAACCGCGTGCACACACACACACACACACACACACACACACACACACACACACACACACACACACAGATAACAACCGTTATTCGATAAAAGTACCCAACAGGGAGGGGGGGAGCCCCGTCAATTTGACGATGAGAGGGGGGGGGGGGGACATAGAGAACAGCCACTTTAAAACTACTGATTTATTATTCCTACCTGTGGTGTCGGATAAAACCATAACCTAGGTGACCCGGAAATGCATGAGGTTAAAGGGGGCGCAAAGGGAGACGAGCACCTTTATAGTCTGCCAGCCAGCGCTGCGGAACGGCAGGTAAGAATATTATCCGCCAGCGAGTTGAAACTCCACTATAAACCGTCCTGCTACACAAATAGTAAGCCAAAACTACGTGGGTCCAGCGCGCAATGAAGCGACGCACGCTAGACGCCATTATGCAACAAAACAACAAGAAGCGCTCTGAAGGTTACGGACAGCTGTAGCTCTTCAGTGCAATGGTCGATTTGCATGTGTGATACCTCTTTGAAATCGTCAAAGCCAATAGAAAACAGCTATCACTCGCACAATAAGATTGACAAGACAGTCAGCCAATCAGAAACAGAAAACCAAAGACTTCTTAGGAGGCTCAGGAGCATCATAGGTGGAGTCTAATGCTTCTCCCAGAGTCCCAATGCAGGTCTGAAAGTCCGTGAAGCCTTGTTTTTGTTCACAAGACATGGGACTATCTGAATACAGCGCAATTTCATGGAAAAATACTGTATTTTAAGGCAAAACTCCCAAGGTAAGTCGAATTTTACAGCTGTATTTCTGAAAAGCATTTTTTTGTGTTGTGGTTGTTTGTCTTCTATCTCCGCAAAGCTTTGTGTTAGAGTGCTTTGTAATGCTTCTTTTTAAGCGTTAGCTTCTTAGCTTTCATTTGCAGGGTGTGGTGTGTGTTAAGCATAAACTACCACTGCTGTAGAGACAGAAATGTGTCTCTAGGTTGACAAAACTCAGGTTTCCAAAGTTTGTGTTGAAGTCATTCGTTTAGTTTTCATTTGAGTTGTGTTTTGAGCAAGTGAAAATGATTTATTGATAGCATTTTAGCACTTTTCGAGCTGTTTAATTTGATATATGTATGTATGTATATATACTATATTCTCAGTGATTAGTGTTTTGCCGTTCACTGTGTATGAAAAGTGCTTATTAGGGTCCCAAAACGGGACTTGGGTTTAAGTGGTTGGAAAAGGTTTATGTGAAGCAAAGATAATACTTAAAGAAATTAAACACAGTGTGTTGGGTTTACGTGCAGAAATGGGTGTTATATAAACTGGGTTTATGGGCTGAACTGAAAAACACTGATGGTTTCAAACATATGGCACTGAACACCATTGTTTACAGAAGTGCTAAGAGTAAATGGGTGTGCTTGCCCCTTCCACTGAACCGGCATCAACCAATGATCTGTTTTTGCAGAATTTGCATATTGCAGGTATAATTAGATCAGCGTTGGCAGACTCTGGCAATTGTCCAAGACATCCACAGCTCCAACACAAGTTGTACAGTTTCAAGACGACTTATACTCTCTTCCCTGTCTACAAGATGGCTTCTCCAGCTAAAGTCCAGAAGGAGGGTGAAGATTCAGTGGAGGGATTTATATACTCTGTGCCACCTAGACGGCAAAGTAAGAACAACTCCCCGTTCTTTACTGCCATGATTCAGAGAGCCAGAAGAGAATACCACAAAGTAGTAGTTTTTGCCATGGACAAGCAGTCGATGTTCAGCCAGGCAGAGAAGAACGGAAATGTAGCGAGACTGCAAAATGTCAGGCGCAGCATAAGTAGGTAGCTCAATTTTTATTAAAGGTCAGCCTTGCTGACGGTGTGTATTGTGGATTGCGGCTGAAGAGCCAGGGGGCTTCGGTTTCATGAAGGTCTTATTCTTTCTTTTTTCCTATAGGCTTCTCTAATCCTGATGGGTATGATGTTGTTTGTTCGCGTGCCACAAGTGTGGAAGTGGCCCGCTTGTCATTTTTGCCATGCCCGCCGCCAAGCTCTAAGAAAATGACGATAGTGGAGGTGAAGGCTCTCCGACCAAAGCAGAAGGTGGGAGTCGAGAAGCTATCCTTTCAGAGTACAATCCAACTGCTTCTTTTCTGCCTGTAGCCCAAAGGCCTAGAAAGTTAACAGTGTGTTTGTGGTTTGTTTAGGTGGGAGAGGTTCGCGGAAAAGTCTGGGCACAAGGTGCCGTTACAAAAGTGGTTCGCGTAAAGGGCGTGGACTGTGAAACGAAAGAAATCAAAATCTCTGACGGGACAGGAGAAATCAAGGTGACCCTTTGGGACAGTTTTATTAAGGCGGCGGAGGGCGGCAGATCGTATGCATTTAAGAACTTGTCAACTCGTGAGAGAGACGGCTGTGTTCACCTTTGCACTAGACCTTCCAGCGTGATTGAGCACATTCCTGACTTGGAGGTGGCAGAGTGAGAAAAAGAGCAAGAGGGAGAGCAAGAAATTTAACTTTTAAGGGCCACCATAAAAGGCATCGAGGTGACAAACCAACGAAAGTGCCCGAGCTGCCAGGTGAGGCAGAAAGACTTTATCGAAAAGTCCAAAACACACAGATGTGAGGTCTGCCGTCTCAAGCAGGCATCCACCTCGTTCTTTCCATCCTTTGGGGGCAAAGCAAAGGTATTGTCAAGAAAAGGAGAAGCTCAGGTGTTACAAAACAAACTCTAACAAATAACAAACTCTGCTCTCTCATCCTATCTCAAAAATGCGCCATAGAGGACCATTTTTTGGATTCACAACATTTTGACATGCGTGTCAATATGGATGGCTTTTTGCTCTCCATTCAGCAGGCAACTGCTGATTGTGCAGCTGGCCCATCCACGGCAGCAGCGGCAGACAATTTTTTTCTCAGAGTAACTGTGGAACAGCAAGGAAGCGGTGTCTGCTTTTGTTCATTTAGAAAAGTAGTAATATTCTGACTTGTGCTCTGTTTAGACTGTGTTTTGTTCTATTTTGTTCATGTGTGCATTGTGTTTTTGCTCTATTTTGTTCTTGTGTGCAAGTTTGAATCAATGTTTATTAAAAGTTGGTGTTCACGTAATTTCACTTTTTTATTTCTCTGCATTAAAGGATGTAAGATTTAATATTTAAGAAACTTTTTAGATAATTATGGTACTTAACATAAAATGTATATAAATGATTAAAATTATTTTAAAATATTTTTTTTTAATCAAACTAATAGGATTAATAAGATTCAATTCAAGAATCAGAGGAAAAAAATAGAATAAAAAAAATGGAATTTTCATTCTAGACTGGTTCAAAAGATATTAGCATAAACATAAGTCCAACTTTTGGACAGGAGGGATTAAGTTAGAGACTTCTGATTTGTTATGGTGACTTGTTAGACTGTTAATGAGTGTGCCAAATTTCACAATTTTTTATCAAACGGTTCTATGGGCTGCCATAATAATAATTAGAAATCTAACGATTTCAATAGGTTGCCTGCACAACTTTGGTGCTTGGCCCCTAAATATAGCTGCAAGCAGCCATGACAGGGCCAAGCATAAGGGCGGCATTAAATGTCATGCCGATATGGCCTGCAGCATCAGACCAATGGCAGTAAGCATCTAAAGACATATCAATAAGATTTCAGTCTAAATGGCTGAAAAATCATCAATACGATCTTAATTCGATTAAAGAGTTTATCACGTCGACCGATTGACAGCGCTATAACCAAACTGATGTGCCAAATTATGTGGTACGTCCCAGTGAGATGACAATGGAACATGCTAGGTTTGGTGTTAAATAAATAAAATGGCTGTTTACCAAGTCCCTATTTACCATGTTGATCTGGATGTTACAATGTATTTGAGTAAAGCACTTAATCTTGGCCGGAGAGAAACCCTTTGTCTCTGAAATTAAATCTTATCAAATAATTTTACTTTAAGCATAAACTGACTACTTAATAGACTAAAAGCCAAATTAATCATTATATGATTTGATTTACAATAATACACAGATCTGTATTTTCTTTATTAGTCTGTTTTAATTAATTTAAACAGTTCTTGAATAGAAAACAGCAACTTATTTTATTTTTATAGTTATAGTAAAAACAACAACAGAACTTTTGAATAAAACTAAATGTTTAATTGACTACTTTTCCTTAATGTGTCATTTTCATCAATGTGAAAAGGGCAAATGACATGTTGAGTAATGTTCTGCTGACATCCAGTGGCTGTAGTTTATATTTCAAGCTTTATTTTCATTAGTAATAAGTAAAGAAGCTATAAGCAAAAGCACCACTTTGTTTATATCTCCTGACCACTAGATTGCACTGTGCTAAAACTCTGCAGGTAGCCTCAGATCATGATTGACATGACACACAGAACGTTTGCTCAGAATACGCTAATGCGTTGCGGAGATAAAGCCATGCTTTATTTGGTGGGCATTTGATCAAATTCGTTCACAATTTTATTTAAAACTGTTTGACGACTCAACTTCATTTTAATAACTTTTTGTCAGCATGGTCTGAAGATATTATGATTCAATTTTAGTGAAAATTGGACAAACGGTGTGGACGAGTTAGAAAAAGTAAGTTTTAAAGAAAAAACAACATGGCAAACAGGAAGTTTGGCCAAATAGGACATATTTGTTATCTGTGCTCTCAGCTTGATCCAGTGAACACATTAAGACCATTTGTTTTAGAATAGTTTAACATAATAAAAAGTTATTAGAATATTTGTTAATTTGGTTATAACTTTTCACCACAAAGTGGCGCTGCCCTAAAACTTTTTGTGTTGTATCATGCTAAGGTACAGAAAACGCATACCAAGTTTCATAAGCATACGCCATTGTGTTTGTTAAAAATAGCATTTTATGACAGAATTCAAAATGGCCGACATGAGAAAATGAGGAGACCAGTCTGAATGATCATAAATTATTATTTTTTAAATTGGACTGGGGAAAAGTGCAAAGGGGGCCGGGAGTATGGATTTTAACACAGATTTTAAAGAATGAAGACTATGTTAAAGAGATAATAGAGGATGAAAGATTAAATAGTATGTATGATGAAGAGACAATGGTGGGAGAATGTAAAGTTTCAAATCAAAAAATTCTCAATAAGGCATTGTAGGGCAATACGAAACTGCAAAAGATCCAAAGAAAGAGAAATAAATTTAATTAAATAAAGAAAATAAAGACATACAAAAGATAAAGGAAATGGAAGATAAATGGAAAGAAATAGAAGAAAAAGAGTATGAGGGGGTGAGGTTAAGAAGCAAAGCTAAATATGTGGTAGAGGGGGAAAAAAGTTATTGTTTGATCTCAAAAAGAAGAAAGAGAAGGCAGAAATGATAAAAAAAAAATAAAAGGGAAAAATGGGGAAATTGTTGACGGGAATGAAAAGATTCTGAAGGAAGTAAAGGACTTTTATGAGGACTTGTTCAGAGCAAGGGGAGTAGAAGGGGAGGAGGAAAAGAAAATGTTGAATCTAATAAAAGCAAAAGTAGGAGAAGAAGATAAACAGGAGTGTGACAAGAAAATAAGAGAAGAAGAGATTGAAAGAGCGATAAACCAAATGGAAACAAGGAAAAGTCCAGGAATAGATGGGTTAGGAAACAAGTTCTATGTATGTTTTAAAGGAGTTTTAACAAATATTTTAAGTGAGGTTTTTAATGAAACATTTGAAAAGGGAGAGCTAAATGAAAGAACAGGAATGGGGCTAATGAGGCTGATATATAAAAAAAAGGAGAAAAAATTGATGTAAAGAATTAGTGACCACTTACCATGCTAAACACAGATCTCAAGATCTTATCAAAAGTTTTAGCAAATAGATTAAAAGAGATATTGCCAAACATAATCAAAACAAACCAAGCGCAGCAGTTAAAGGGAGGGATGTAGCAGATATAACAGTGAGTGTACGGGACATAATATGGTACATGAAGGAGAAAAATTATATGTTATTAGCTTGGATTTTGAAAGAGCATTTGACAGAGTAGAGCATGGGTATTTATTTCAGGTTTTGAGGAGGTTTGGTTTTGGGAAAATTTTGTTAAATGGATTGAGATTTTATATAGGGGTGTGTTAACAAGGGTAAAATGTAATGTATTTTTAACAGAATGTTTTAAAATAACTAGATCCATAAGACAGGGGTGTCCGCTTTCTGCATTATTGTACTCACTTGCAGCAGAACCCTAGGACTGGCCATGAAACAAAAAGAAGGAATAGAAGGGATATAAATTACCTGCGTGAAGTTGGCCACCCAACGCAAAAATGAAAGCAAAATAGTGTTGTTCGTTTGTGCTGCATTTGTGCTTGTTTGTGCTGCACAAATTTTCGTTTGTGCTGTTTTAGTTTAAATAAATAATAAATATTAAGCGCTGAATTATTGGCCGATTACATAATCAGCCCCCCACATGCTCCAAATTCAACAAAAATGGTCTCGTTCATTTGTGCTGCGTTTGTGCTGTAGATATTAATGTTTGTGCTGTAATATTTTTAAAGATATTATTAATAAATATTTTCCATATTAACGGCTTAACTTCCGGCCAGCTGATGCTAACATCCGGCTAGCTTATAGACAACTTAAACCCACCATGTGTATAGATGGAAATGCAATATAATGTCTGTGTCATGTAAAGTCACTTTGTTCTGTGGCCATATTTTATTATTTATCTAATTCTTTTAAGATACAATTATCGGATCAAAGTATGTCTGCAAAGTTAAAACCTTTAAGAGATGCTACTGATGGAATTGTAGCGTTTAAATACACACACACACACACACACACACACACACACACACACACACACATATATATAAAAGCATTAAGGATCAAAATAATAAAGAAATATTTACAAGAAGATAACAGAGTGGAGTTGAAAAAAACAATGGGATTTTTTTCTAAACAAATGTGGGAATTTTAACTTGGAGGAGTGTATGCTGTGGAAGAAAACAAAGGATTGGATGACTGAAGGACTACCGGAATTCTATAGGGAAATCTTCAGGGCCTGGAGGAATTTTTAATAAACATAGTATATAAAAGGGAGGAAAGCATTTTAAACCAACCTTTGTTTTTAAATGGCAACATTGTAAAGTACGGAAAAGAAATTATGTTTAAAAATGGATGGCTGTGGGTATAACAAGAGTGAGGGAGAGTTTAAAGAGGGGAGCCAAATGTAAACAAGTACTGGTAGAGAAATTTAAAAGCTTAAAAGAGGAGTGCATATGGGGAAACATGAGGGGGAGATGTGTAGAGACACAATTGGAATGTTTAGAGTACTTTGTAAGACATAGAGCGGTGTTTTCTGAGGGGATTCTAAACAAAATTGGTTTGGAGCAAAGTGCAATGTGTAAGGTGTGTCAGAAGAAGGAAGAGGGGATTTTGCATATGTTTTTATATTGTGAAGAACTGGGGATGTTTTTAAGGAACTGTAAACGGGTGATTAAATATTTGGCTGAGGAGTGGGATGAAAATAAATAGAACAAAGTGGTGATGATTGGTTGGGGGAAGAAGGGTCGAAACAAAAAGTTTATAAACCTTTGGATAATGCTAATGAAAAGCGCAATATGGAAAAAAAGTATTGTGACAAAAAAGAAAAAAATTGTGTTGGATGCATGGACTGTTTTTAAGAGGAAAACAGAGATATACATGGAAAGATTGTATGTGTATTTTAAATAGAAAAAATGATTTGGGGGGCTTTTTATAAGGTTGTAACGTAAACGTGGAGAGAGTAAAAGAGGTCAGAGCGATGGATATAATTAATGCAGTGAAGGAGAAATGTGGGCAAGGGAAAATGCATATCACAAATTAAAAGACGACACTACCCGGACACAGACAACACGGTTCCTAAAAGTGTGGTTTCCTAAAGAGGAAGAGCATCTTTACCGTACAGCACGAGGATGGGCACAGCAAAAGGACCGCAGTATTACAGGGTGATGCACAGTAACCAGGTAAAGACCTGTAGGCTGTGTATGAGCCTTGAACACATGTTCAAAGATTGCCAGGAATTTCAGTTCCATAAATGCCAAAAGAGGGCATTTTGCCAGAGAGTGTAAAGGGGAGGTGCCCTGAGTGCCAAGACATTTGAATAAATGTAAATGTAAAGAGGAGGGACAGATGTATGACGACCTGTTTGAGGAGGGAGAACAAATGGACAAAGGACAAGAGGAAGGCGGGCTACAACAGAAACAAATGGAAGGAGAAAAGGAGTGACAGAGAGAAAGGGGAAAAAGAGAAAGACCGTTAATAATTCTAAAGAAAAAGCAATGGATCAGAACTGGAAAGAATTGGAGATATTGGACAGTTCTGGAAATGGTGAAGAAACGGGCAGTGAAAACATAGAGGAGAACGAACAAATGGATGAAAGAAAAGAGGCAGAAGGACTGCAACAGAAAGACATGGGGGGTGAAAAGAGTAGCAGAGAGCATGGGAAAATAGAGAGAACGAGAAAGGTGACAATAACAATGAACATGCAATGGAACAGAGCTTAAAAATCAGAGATATCGGGCTGTTTGAAATGAGTTAAAGAAATGGACAGTGAAGGAGAAGCAAAGATGGACAACATGGACAAAGGGGGGAGAGAACAACTTAAAAGGAGAGCAACAAAGGTGACACCAAACTTGGAGGGGGTAAGAAAAAAAGTTACGAAAAGAACACAGAATAGATATGATGAGTTAAGGGGACTGGAGGGAGACAATGATGAATAATAATTTTAAGTATTTAGTCTTTAGGGTTTTAAATTGTGTCACTTTCAAAGGATAAAATAGTTCTTAAGTCATTTTTTTCTCATTAATAATGTTTTTAAGTTGTGTTACTTTAAATGCATGAGTTTTTAAGTTGTGTTACTTTAAATGATGAAAATAGGAAAATTTGAAAAAGTAAATGAAAAGTGTAAGAGAGAAGACATAATTGCACTGCAAGAAACAAATTGGAAAGAAAGTTAAATGAATGAGTATAAAAAGAGATGGGATGGAGGTATTTTTTATAATAATGGAGATGGAAGGTTGGGGAGAGGTGTAGCTTTTAATGAAGGATGAGGTGTTTAAAATAAGTAAAGATAGAATCAGGAGATGTAAAGTGGTTGAGATAAAATATAAAGAAAGAGACTTGATTATAGTAAATGTACATGCACCAGTAGAGGAGAAGAAAAATTTTTTTTTTTTACAGTATTAAGAAATATTGTATGAAAGTATAAGGAAGTGGCAATGATGGGGATTTTAACACAGTTTTTAGTAAACAAGATATGGCTGAAGGAATGGTTTTTAAAACGGATACAGGTAGAAAAGAATTAAAAACATTAATGAAAGAACATAATATAATAGATGTGTGGAGAGAAAGGAATGAAACAAAAAGAGAGTTTTCAAGGAGGCAAAAAGTGGGGAATTTTGTGTGCCAAAGCAGAATTGATTTTGTCATATGTAGTAGAAATATGGAGAACTTTATAAAAAAAAGATTCAGTATGAGGATAGAAGGTTAAGTGATCACAGGTTTTTATTTTTTTGATTGGAGTAAAGTGCAAAGAGGGCCGGGAGTATGGATGCTAAATACACAGATTTTAAGGAATAAAGAATATGTTTTAACCCTCTAAGCGCCAAAGTCGCAAAATTGCGACAAGCAAATTAACTGGACAAAACAGCCGCTACTTCCGGTTTATATGCTAAATTATGCTTCCAATTCCTTATACCAGATGTCAGACACTCTGTACTTTGTTTCTAGTCCACTAATACCATGTGTTGCCATTAAAAAAAATTTGTAGAAGAGAATTTCAAACTTGCGTCTCATTGGGAGTGTCAGGACCGGCTCAGTAGAAGCCTCATTCTCTACACGCTAGGCGCTAAACGCAAAAATTACAAATAAAAAATACACCTGTGATGAAGCTTTGGCTTTAGTAATGGCTGACTCTGGTTCTGAGGGAGAACATCTGCCTTTAGAGTCTTTGCAGCCGAGTGAAAGTGAGAATGAGCGAGAGTAAGAGTGTGTGTGTGTGACTTGGGCAGCAGCTCGTGCCTCTCTCTGTAGCTACATAAAGCACACGCTGTTTTTCACACATTTTGCCCAACATCAGTGAAAGAAACGGGAGGAAACTAGCCGAACTAGCTCTGGCCGAGGTAGTGACGGGCGGTTAAGAAGGGAAGCCGTGAGCACATAGCACCTGCTGCTTTACCTTTAGCACAAGTGACAGGAGCCGGGGCGGGCGTACTGGCTGCGGTAGTGACAGAGAGGTCAGGAATAATGCAGCTTCTATTGACAGCTGTTTGGGAGAAATACGTGTTGTTTATCCTGACTCTTTACCCAGTCGAGGAGGGAGAGTGTTGTGTAATATTTTTGATATTATGTGTTTTATTTTTGTATACTTATTTAGTTATTCATTTATGCATGATGAGCATAATGGATGTAATCTGCCCATTGGTCCCCATTCACTGATATGACTCTAAGTCATGGGCAAAAAAAATGGCGATTACATCCGGACATTTCAGACTTCTTTGTCAGAGGATGTTACTAAAATGGGCAAAGGGAGTGTTGCGCGTGGGTAATTACGCCCACTCCGCGGTAGCCGAGGCTAAGGCTATTGCTAACCTGTTGCTAACACCAGGCTAACGCAAGTGGAGCTTTGCACCCGAGCTACTTTTTTTTTTCAGTGGGATTTTCCGCCCTGCTCATGTTCGTCAATAGTAAGTGGACTTCATGACTTTGACTGCATTTATCAACCAATCTGAAATCAACTATAATGACTGTTAAAACTTTTTTATGCTTTATGATAATTTTATTAGAAGTTTTACTTGCAAGACCACTAAAGAAAGCAAAGATTTCAACATTACATTTACATTTACATTTAGTCATTTAGCAGACGCTTTTATCCAAAGCGACTTACAAGTGAGGAAAACAATGGAAGCAATTTCAACAACACAAGGTAACAAAAAGCATAAGTGCACAAAAAACTAGTCAGTTAAAAACCTAGCACAGCATACAAAGCTAAGGATAGGAAAGATTTTTTTTTTTTTTTTTTTTTTAAGAAGGAATTGATAGAAAGGAAGTTAAGAATTTAGTGTTTGTCAGTCAGGTGTTGACAAAAGAGATATGTTTTCAAGCGTTTTTTAAATATGTCTACAGAATCTGCTGATCTTGTAGCAGCAGGTAGATCATTCCACCAATGTGGAACAGATCCAGAGAAAGTACGTGAGAGGGATTTTTTCCTTTTTGGGATGGTGCAACCAGACGTTGTTCATTAGCAGATCGCAGGGATCTGGTAGGAACATAGGTCTGTATCAGTGAGTGAAGATATGAGGGGCGGAGCCAGTGGTGGTCTTGTAGGCCAAGAGCATAGCTTTGAACTTAATACGTGCCTCAACCGGGAGCCAATGTAACCTAATGAGGAGAGGAGTTACATGCGCCTCTTCGGTTCTTTAAAGACCACTCTTGCTGCTGCATTCTGGATGAGCTGCAGAGGTTTGGTTGTGCAGGCAGGAGTCCAGCCAGCAGAGCATTGCAATAATCCAGTTTGGACAAGACAAGAGCCTGAACTAGGATTTGCGTCGAGTGCTCCGATAGGAAAGGTCTAATTTTCCTAATGTTGTAGAGGATGAATCTACAGGACCTGGTGGTGCTGGCAACATGACTTGTGAAGTTTAGTTGATCATCAATTACCACTCCCAGATTTCTGGCAGTGCTGGACGGTGTAATGGTTGATGAGCCTAGTTGAATGGAGAGGTTGTGGCGGGTCTTTGGGTTGGCAGGAATCACAAGCAGTTCTGTTTTACCAAGGTTCAGCTGCAGGTGATGGTCCTGCATCCAAAGTGAGATGTCACTCAGGCACGCCGAGACACGAGCAGAGACCGTTGGATCATCAGGTTGAAATGACAAGTGGAGTTGAGTGTCATCCGCATAGCAGTGATAGGAAAAGCCATGCTTCTGAATGACAGAGCCAAGGGATGTCATGTAAATGGAAAAGAGTAGCGGTCCAAGCACTGAGCCCTGTGGCACCCCTGTATTAAGATGTTGGGACTCAGAGACCTCATCTCTCCAGGATACTCTGAATGACCTACCCGAGAGGTAAGACTTGAACCATTGCAACGCCATTCCAGAGACACCCATCGCACTGAGAGAAGACAAGAGGATGTGATGGTTAACAGTGTCAAAGGCAGCAGACAGATCCAGTAAGATGAGGACAGATGACTTGGATGTTGCCTTTGCCAGTCTCAGGGCTTCGATGACTGAGAGCAGTGCAGTTTCGGTGGAATGTCCGCTCTTGAATCCAGACTGGTTCTGGTCCAGGAGGTTGTTTCGTGTGAGAAAGGAGGAGAGCTGGTTAAACACAACTCGCTCCAGAGCTTTGGCAGTAAAGGGAAGGAGGGAAACCGGTCTGTAGTTTTCTAACAGTGAAGGGTTGAGAGTGGGTTTCTTAAGTAGTGGTGTGATGCGGGCCTCTTTGAAAGCTGTGGGGAATGACCCAGTGGAGAGAGATGAGTTGATGATGTGGGTGAGAGCAGGCACGACAGATGGAGAGATGGCCTGAAGGAGATGTGTGGGGATGGGATCCAGCGGGCAGGTGGTTGGGTGGTTAGAACTAATGACCTTGGATACGTCCGCTTCAGTTAGAGGAGAAAAAGAAGGGAGCAAACACGTATCAGGGGTGTGAAAGAGTTCAACAGGTGCTGGTGCAGAAAACTGACTGCTGATGGCGGTTGTTTTCTTTACAAAGAAAGATGCAAAATCATCAGCTGTTAACTCTGATGAAGGAGGGGAGCAGGCGGACAAAGGAGGGCAGAGAAGGTTTTAAAGAGAGTGCGTGAGTCAGGTGAGTTGATTAACTTAGAATGGTAGTAGTCAGTTTTGCAGAAGTGACATCAGCAGAGAAATTAGAGAGGAGAGACTGGTAGATAGAGAGGTCAGTGAGATCTTTTGACTTGCGCCATTTTCTCTCAGCTGACCGGAGGCTGGTGCGATGCTCACGTAGAACATTGGATAACCAGGGGCAGACGAGGATGTACGAGCTGGTCTGGATATAAGAGGGCATAAGTTGTCCAGACAGGATGTAAGAGTGGAGCACAGAGTGTCAGTGGCAGTGTTGGTGTTTAAAAGCGAGAGCTCCTCAAGAGGAAGCGCAGAAGAGACGGCAGAGGAAAAGCGGGAGGGACTGAGTGAACGCAGGTTACGTCGGAAAGTGACCAGCGGTAAAACTGTTGCGGTGTCTGGAGAAGTTAGATCGAGGTCAAGAGTTACGAAGAAATGATCCGACGTGTGCAGAGGTGTGACCTGAGTATGCCGAGCGGAGCAGTGTCTTATGTAGATGAGATCTAGTTGGTTACCAGACTTGTGAGTTACTGGTGTGGAGACCTGCTTGAGGTCAAATGATGCAGTCAGGTTATTGAAGTTAGCAGCCTGTGGCTTTTCAAGGTGGATGTTGAAGTCTCCTAATACCACCAGAGGAGTACCATCCTCAGGGAAGGATGAAAGAAGCACATCCAACTCCTCCAAGAAATGTCCAAGCTGACCTGGGGTCGATAGATAACTACAAAGTGACTTTTAACAGGGTGGGTGATGGTAACAGCATGGAACTCGAAGGAGCTGTTGTCACACAAGGGTGCTAGCTGTTTGAACTTCCAGTCAGTAGGGATAAGTAATCCGGTCCCTCCACCCCTTCCTGTGAGGCGAGGACTGTGGGAGAAAGTGTGATTATGGGAGAGGGCAGCGAGAGTGGCAGAGTCCTCTGGTTTGATCCATGTTTCTGTAAGTGCTACAACTGAAAGACCAGAATGTTGAACAAAAGCGGTAATGAAATCAGCTTTGTTCACAGCAGACTGGCAGTTCCACAAGCCTATTGAGAAAGTAGAAGAGGCAGTTATGGACGGTGATATAACATGCAGATTGTTATGGTTGCATCAAACATATAAATGTTTATTTCTACTTCTGATTTTTATGCATGTTTTTGGGATTAAACTATAATATTGAAAGATTGTTATCTGTCACATACTTTTTCTTAATAGAGTTAAAACATGTATTAAATGTACAAAAAGAACCTGTAAATTGTGCAATTAAAGCCAAAAATACTATAAATACTTATAATATAAATAAAATTATTTTAGATTCATGAACATGCTATGTTTCTCTCTATAATGATATATAGTTAACATTTTACAAGGCATTTGAATAATGCATGTGGTATGATGCTATAATATAGCATACTAATCTAACTTTTTTTCTATTGTAGTTAAAAAGATGTAAAATATCACTTCTCACATTGCTCACTCTAAAGAGCCCACTGCCCAGACAAGTAAGTGCAGTTACACATTACTTTGGAGACTATATTTCACTGAGTTACAGCCACGTTATAAATAACTCTTTCTTTTGTAGTTTTCAAAATGGACTTGCCCTCTGCTCCTCTACTTCTGCCTCCTTCACCTGGAAAGCAGACCTCCCAAGAACATGCTGCACAGACAAGTAATTCCAGTTATGGCTGCATATTTAACCTTTTATTATTTATTTTTTTTGAATGACTCAATTGTAACTTATTTTTCACATTAATTTATGCATTCTTTCCACATCTAGAAACTGTGTGGATCATTGGTGACAGCCATGTCCGGCGTGGAGCCCAGACAGCTGCAGCAATAACAGCCAGCCACCTCAGCCTTCCACATGCCCGGGTTTGCTGGTTTGGCTGGGGTGGCCTTTGTTGGAGGGGGCTCCTGTCCTTTTTTGAGGGCACGTTGCAAAGAAGATCAGTGCTGGAGGTCCTCTTGATTCACTGCGGTGGGAATGACCTGAGCATTTTGTCCAGTGTCAAGGGTGAAGGTGGAAATAGCGAGGATGTGATGAGGAGTTTAAAATGACTGGTGCAGGACGGGACCCTGTGATAAGTCAGAAAAACTCAAATAAAAATCACACAAAACAAATTCAAGTTGGCCTGTCTTGGTATTATAACCTTAAAAGGTTACCAAAGTAGTACAGTACATATAGTGTTACAATAACAATTGCAGGGCAGGGTTAGGGTAGATAACAACAGGCTTCACATAAGATCATGGTCATAAGCTTGTAATAATTTCTTTTTTCAATTTTTCATAAGCTATATATATATATATATATATATATATATATATATATATATATGTTTACATTGACAATTTTTTAAGCCCAGATTTATAAATATTAAAATAGTAGTTTATACCTTAGATGTATTGAACAGCACTAGGTTCTAGGTACAGTTGTCATACTTTACAACACACTCTGAAGGCAGTTCAATATAAGAGCATCAGAGCTCCCAGACATGTCCCAAACGGAGTTCATACACATAACACTAGTGCAATCTTATGTGCAATAACGATTTCATAGAAAAAGTGAATTACTTTTTTTTGAGAGATAATCTTACATTATCTTAACACATAATGATAGCACGTTATTTTCAAAAGTCATTAGCGGTGGGCTTCAGAGCATTGACGGTAGCCTACCGGAGCGTATTTTCTACAGTCATTGTGTAGAGCACCCGGTGAAAAATACAGTTATATCAAGTAGCGCTCATTTGCCCGTTATATGTCAAAGCCATAACATGCTTAATCCGATCACTTAAAAAAAATTACAGCTGAAATGAATAAATATATTGTTTTGCTGTTAAACTTGTTTAATAACCATGTTCGTAATGCAAATAGTGTTTTTGAGCCTTGACATATTGTATATCTGGATCTATTTTTAAAGCATAAAGCAGTCAGTAAAAATAAAATTAAAATTCTACCTTAATAGTATTATAATTAACATCGAATTCTAAATTACCGTACTTGTTATTAGCTCGGCTAAATAGCTAAGTAATGCTATATATTTAGCCGTGTAAGAGCTCTCAAAACCATCCATAAAACCAAGAAAATAGTATTACTCACCGAAAAACTGAAGACCACACTTGGGGGGTCTGTTAGTACAGCCAACAGCACAGCAAGCCATTTACACAACTTTCTTCTTAAATACTCAGAGAACAGCCGAAGGTAAAGTACAGAAGCCTGACACACTGATCCTAACATGCGCCAAGCCAGCATGTATCACGGAGGAGCTAACTAGCCACTTGTTAGCCAGCTAGCCACACGACGTGCACGAGGCTCGGTGATTGACACATGCGAGTCAAGATAACCACACCCACAATTATGCACAAAACTAAACTTTTCTCCCCCAGGAGACAGGAGCCATCTTTTGTACCAGGCTGTAAACATGTTTTTTACACCCGTTGAGGTCGCCTTTGGGTTTCTCCTTATATTTCCGCTTTTGGAGCCTGCCCTCTGGTGGACGGCGGTATATTGCCGTATTTCAATGTATTTTGACGTATGGCGCGCCCTTACGCAGGGACCGTTTAGGAGGTTCCATCTGAGACGCTTGATGATGAGTTTATGTTATGTGTATTATGGTTTATACTTATGCATGGTTTATATTCAAATAAGATGTTATATGTAATACATCTAGAAACATATTATTAGAAAAATAAAACATAATGTCAGAGTATATGGTTTTTACATGATAAGTTTAATGAACACACACACAGGGAATATCTAAGTTACAGATAAGAGACATGTGCCTGGCACCAGAGGAGGTCAGAAAGTAACTGGGACATACATTACATTACAACAGAAAGGTGGGGGCCATTAGAAAGGAGGGGTACTTTGCCCAGTGGAGAGGTTGTAAATTGTTAAAACTGTCATGTGGAAAAAGTATAAAAGTCTAGTTTGAAGAGACAATCTTTGGTAGAATTTGGGATGGTCTATCCGGGTCGTTTTGTTGTTGGGATTATGAACAATAAAGGACTCTATGGCATGGAGATGGTTGTGCATTTTTGAATTATTCCATACGATGGTGCATCTGAAGGCTGAGGGGTCAGTTTCGGAGAATTTTGCCACGACAAGAGGCAGGGGGTAAACAGAGTCAGAGGGAATGTGCTAATCAAAGCAGCGATAGTAATGAAAGTGATGGCTGTGTGCTGTGCCTTTTGAGAGGTCCCACACTCTAAAAAACTACAAACTATGCATTTTGATGGATAAGAAAAGATAAAGCTACTGCAACCAAACACCTACAGTACATGTGTATATTTCTCACATCTATAGGGTATATTAGAAGTTGTAGTTATTTTTTTTTTTATTTTGGTAATGTTGCTAATACAAAATACTCTTATAAATAATTTAATTTCAGAAAAAGACCAAAAAGAGAAAAAAAAAAAAAACTATTATAATATGTTCATTAGTCTGTATGTACTGTAAATAACATAACCACCAATATATAAAGTCATGGTATGCAAATAATATGCATAATATATATTCACTCATATACTTTGGGTCATACCTGACATTTTTCTAGTTTAGAGTAGGACTCTACCTCTCATCATTTTCAAACCACAGCTTTTTGAAATTTGGATCTCAAAAATCTGTATTTTGGCGCCTAAAGGGTTAAAGGTTAAGGAGATTATAGAAAATGAAAAGCAAAGTCGCATGTATGAAGAGGATAAGCGAATATGGTGGGAAAATGTAAAGTTTTTAATCAAGAAATTCTCAATCAAATATAATTGTTTAATACAGGAAGGTAAAAGATTGCAAGAAAGAGAAATGACAGAAAACTTGGAAATAGAATTGAACAAAGAAAATAAAAACATACAAAAAATAAAGGAAATAGAGGACAAACTGAAAGAAATAAAAGAAAAAGAGTATGAGGGGGCGAGGTTAAGAAGCAAAGCAAATATAATGGTGGAGGGAGAAAAATGCACAAAGTTCTTTGATCTGGAAAAAAAGAAAGGGAAACCGAAATGATAAAAGAAATAAGAGGGTAAAATGGGGTAGAAGGGAATGAAAAGATTTTGGAGGAAGCAAAGAATTTTATGAGGATTTGTTTTGGTGCAAGAGGTGTGGAAGAGGAGGAGAAAATGAGACTGTTGAATCTGATAAAAGCTAAAGTGAGAGAGGAAGATAAAAAAAGAGTGTGACAAAGAAATTAGAGAAGAGGAGATTGCAAGAGCAATAAATCAACTGAATACAAAGAAAAGCCCAGGAATAGATGGATTAGGAAATGAGTTCTATGTCTGTTTTAAAGGAGTTTTAACAAAGATTTTAAATGTTTTTTAAAGAAACATTTGAAGAGGGAGAACTTAATGAAAGAACAGAGATGGGGTTAATGAAACTGATATACAAAATAAAAAGGAGAAAAATAAGATTTAACAAATTATAGAGCAATTACAATGTTAAACATGGATCTTAAGATCTTAGCAAAAGTTTTAGCAAACAGATTAAAAGAGATAATGCCAAGTATAATTGAAACAAACCAAGCGTACGCAGTTAAAGAAAGGGACATAGCAGAGATAACAATGAGCATAAGAGACATGCTATGGTATATGAAGGAGAAAAACGACAATGGATATGTTATTAGTTTGGATTTTGAAAAAGCATTTGATAGATTAGAGCACAGGTATTTATTTCAGGATTTAAGGAGTTTTGGTTTTGGGGAAAAATTTGTTAAATGGATAGAGATTTTATACAGAGGTGCGCTAACAAGGGTAAAATGTAATGGATTTTTAACAGATTGTTTTAAAATTACCAGATCTATAAGACAGGGGTGTCCGCTTTCAGCTTTATTGTACTCACTTGCAGCGGAACCGTTAGGATTAGCTATAAATAAAAAGAAGGAATAGAAGGGATAGAATTTGAGGAAAGGAAGGCAGAAGGGAAGGTATTTCAATATGCAGATGATACAACAATAATAGTGAAGGAAAAGGACAGTGTTATAGAAGCTATCCCAGTCAACACGTGAGATCATGCAATGATCACAGTGACATCTCACAATCCTCATACTGTGATCCTCAGCATGTGTGTAAAGCGTGAGCTCATTGTGAATGCTTCACACTCCGGTCCAGTTGGCGGTGGGAAATGCACCATCTAAGCTGGTCTTCCAACCACCATAAAACATGTAAAGAAGAAAAAAATGTGCATAGCATTGTTACATTGCAGAAATGGTGAGTGGCTTATTTACATACTTTTAGATGTGCACTGCTCACACATGCTACATGTGCACCAGCCATTTTACATTCAGTAATCACACCAAAATTGCTAGCTGCAGCTAGTTTGCATATCAGTATTTGCGAATTGTTAGGCCTGTTATTGTTAGGCCTGTTATGTCAGGAAGTACGCCTACTCTTAGACACTCATATTAAAGATAAAAAGCCTTATTTCACCACGCTATATGACTAGTTTTTTTAACAACAACTTCTATCTGCGGAACTGTAGCCGTTTATGTTAAAAGCTTCAACGTCACTTCCCATTTACCAAAACTCAAAGTGACTGACATTCATCCTCTTATTAACATAACAAGCAACTTTACCCAAACATCAGATGCACCACTACATCATTATGTAGCAGAACAGTTCTCAATCCCAGACTTATCATTTCCAGATGCCACCAACAGGCAGGAGTTTGGACTAACACCTAATCTTACCCACAGGAGATTAAACATGCCCTTTTAAATATTCACAGATGCTTCTTGCTTGGATAAGACCGAACAAGTCTTCAGGACTTATAATTAACTATTCTGTTTGTTTTCATTAAAAGACAGGACCTAGGTCCAACCAGCACCAAAAACCAATCAGGTCAAAAGGACTCATGGAGAGATCCAGACCGCTAGGCGCCGCTGTCAAAAAGTCATAAATTCTGGAGATAAGGTGTTCATCCAGCTTTCTCGAGAACACTTTATTCTAATCCTGATTGACAGTTGAAAATGTCTTTGATCCTAGTTGTTCGGGCATGGTCAAACACTACCCCTTTTGGTCAAACGGACAAAGGACTATAATTGTGCTAAAAGACAGTTGTGGTTTAATTTTCAATAAAAGAAAGATATTGTGTTAATGTACTAACAATTATACTGTTCGTTCCAGGACGCAGATTTTGACAAGGCAACTAATTCCTTATTCCATTTCTACAGGGTTATGTTTTATGTTAATAAAATCTAATGAATATATGTTTTTATAATAAGTCTGACAAATGCATTTTCTTTGCATAATCCTACAAGTACAAATGTTTTTGTGTGTTTTACAAAAAACAAGGAAAATAGGGTGAAACAAAAGGAATGTTTTAAGTCGAAGTCAGTAGGAGAAGCAACTTAGCAGCAGAAGCCTACAGAACTGTGTAAGTGTATTTGAGTCTTGTCATTTTTGAGCTTAGTGCCGTGTTATTGCTGAGAAACCGCTCTGTGCATTACTACGACTTTGTCACGTGGTGCACCGGCGTTCACTCTCACCTGCTCGCCGCCTGGTTTCATCTGACTTGTTTACGGCCTTTTGGTGTGACCTGCTGAATTCAATTCTTGAATCAGACGGGTATTTAAGTGTGAACCACCGCGGCAGCAGTCGCGCAGCCCTAATCGCGAAGACCTAAGTGAGTAAAGATCATCGACTCTACCTGCACTCGCCTCCACCGAGCAGGGCACTTGAGTATTGCACTCTTTGTACCAATTGTTTGCACTTAAAACTTACTATTTCTACTTTACTCTCTACTTGTCTATTTTCTTTTCTGCTCCTCCATAATCACACTTTCTCCCACAGTCCTCGCCTCACAGGAAGGGGTGGAGGGACCGGATTACTTATCCCTACTGACAAGTTCAAACAGCTAGCACAGCTAACCTTGTGTGACAACTGCTCCTTCGAGTTCCATGCTGTTACCATCACCCACCCTGTTAAAAGTCACTTTGTAGTTATCTATCAACCCCCAGGTCAGCTTGGACATTTCTTGGAGGAGTTGGACGTGCTTCTTTCATCCTTCCCTGAGGATGGTAGTCCTCTAGTGGTATTAGGAGACTTCAACATCCACCTTGAAAAGCCACAGGCTGCTAAACTTCAATAACCTGACTGCATCATTTGACCTCAAGCGGTCTCCACATAAGCAACTCACAAGTCTGGTAACCAACTAGATATTATCTACATAAGGTACTGCTCCTCTCAACACACTGAGGTTACGCCACTGCACACCTCTGATCATTTCTTTGTAACTCTCGACCTCAATCTAACTTTTCCAGACACTGCGACTGCTTTACCCTGGTCACTTTCCGACGCAACCTGCGTTCACTCAGTCCCTCCCGCTTTTCCTCTGCCGTCTCTTCTGCCCTCTTGAGGAGCTCTCGCTTTTAAACACCAACACTGCCACTGACACTCTGTGCTTACATCCTGCTTGGACAACCTATGCCCTCTTACATCTAGACCAGCCCGTACATCCTCATCTGCCCCCTGGTTATCCGATGTTCTGCGCGAGCATCGCACCAGCCTCTGGTCAGCTGAGAGAAAATGGCGCAAGTCAAAAGATCGCACAGACCTCTCTACCTACCAGTCTCTCCTCTCTAATTTCTCTGCTGATGTCACTTCTGCAAAAACTGCCATTCTAAGTTAATCAACTCACCTGACTCACGCACTCTCTTTAAAACCTTCTCTGCCCTCCTTTGTCCGCCTGCTCCCCCTCCTTCATCAGAGTTAACAGCTGACAATTTTGCATCTTTCTTTGTAAAGAAAACAACCGCCATCAGCTTTCTGCGCCAGCACCTGAACTCTTTCACACCCTGATACGTGTTTGCTCCTTCTTTTTCTCCTCTAACTGAAGCGGACGTTTCCAAGGTCATTAGTTCTAACCCCCCTACCACCTGCCCGCTAGATCCTATCCCCACACATCTCCTTCAGGCCATCTCTCCATCTGTCGTGCCTGCTCTCACCCACATCGTCAACTCATCTCTCTCCACTGGGTCATTCCCCACAGTTTTCAAAGAGGCCTGCATCACACCACTACTGAAGAAACCCACTCTAAACCCTACTCTGTTAGAAAACTACAGACCGGTTTCCCTCCTTCCCTTTACTGCCAAAGCTCTGGAGCGAGTTGTGTTTAACCAGTTCTCCTCCTTTCTCACACGGAACAACCTCCTGGACCAGAACCAGTCTGGATTCAAGAGCGGACACTCCACCGAAACTGCACTGCTCTCAGTCATCGAAGCCCTGAGACTGGCAAAGGCAACATCCAAGTCATCTATCCTCATCTTACTGGATCTGTCTGCTGCCTTTGACACTGTTAATCACCACATCCTCTTGTCTTCTCTCAGTGCAATGGGTGTCTCTGGAATGGCGTTACAATGGTTCAAGTCTTACCTCTCGGTAGGTCATTCAGAGTATCCAGGAGAAACGAGGTCTCTGAGTCCCAACATCTTAATACAGGGTGCCACAGGGCTCAGTGCTTGGACCGCTACTCTTTTCCATTTACATGACATCTCTTGGCTCTGTCATTCAGAAGCATGGCTTTTCCTATCACTGCTGCAGATGACACTTAACTCCACTTGTCATTTCAACCCGATGATCCGACGGTGTCTGCTCGTGTCTCGGCGTGCCTGAGTGTTATCTCACTTTGGATGAAGGACCATCACCTGCAGCTGAACCTTGCAAAAATAGAACTGCTAGTGATTCTTGCCAACCCAAAGACCTGCCTCAACCTCTCCATTCAACTAGGCTCATCAACCATTACACCGTCCAGCACTGCCAGAAATCTGGGAGTGGTAATTGATGATCAACTAAACTTCACAAGTCATGTTGCCAGCACCACCAGGTCCTGTAGATTCATCCTCTACAACATCATAAAAATTAGACCTTTCCTATCGGAGCACTCGACGCAAATCCTAGTTCAGGCTCTTGTCTTGTCCAAACTGGATTATTGCAACGCTCTTCTGACTGGACTCCCTGCCTGCACAAACCAAACCTCTGCAGCTCATTCAGAATGCAGCAGCAAGAGTGGTCTTTAAAGAACCGAAGAGAGCGCACGTAACTCCTCTCCTCATTAGGTTACACTGGCTTCCAATTTTGCTCTTGGCCTACAAGACCACCACTGGCTCCGCCCCTCATATCTTCACTCACTAACACAGACCTATGTTCCTACCAGATTCCTGCGATCTGCAAATGAACAACGCGTCTGGTTGTACCATCCCAAAAAGGAAAAAATCACTCTCGCATACTTTCTCTGGATGTGTTCCACATTGGTGGAATGATCTACCTGCTGCTACAAGATCAGCAGATTCTGTAGACATCTTTAAAAACGCTTGAAAACATATCTCTTTGTCAACACCTGACTGACAAACACTGAATTCTTAACTTCCTTTCCATCAATTCCTTCTTTTAATTAAAAAAATAAAAATAAAATCTTTCCTATCCTTAGCTTTGTATGCTGTGCTAGGTTTTAACTGACTAGTTTTTGTGCACTTATGCTTTTGTTACCTTGTGTGGTTGAAATTGCTTCCATTGATTTCCTCACTTGTAAGTCGCTTTGGATAAAAGCGTCTGCTAAATGACTAAATGTAAATGTAGTTTAAACATTTAAACTTTCCAAAGCGACTCCCTTGTTGTCAGGAAGAACGTGTGAGACACGCCCGCCCCAAAAGTGTTAAAAGTGACCGCTGGTCAAGAACACGCACTTCTCTTCGCTTCTTGCCTCTCCTCCGTACTCTTTTCCGTAAGGCCGGTCCGCTCAGGGCCGCACGGCCTTGGCAAGCCTTACAAGCTTCGGACCTCGTGTAACGAGTAAATTTTATTTGTGCTTTAAAGCCTGCAATTTTAGCTTGTTGCGCTAAAGTTTTCCTTATGCAAACAGTTGCTCAAAGTTCTACCTGCAAATCTGCTACCAGACGGAAGCTAATTTGCTCTTATTCTGAAAGACTTTGTGCCTGCTAAAGAGATAGCTTGACTAAATCTTGCTTTCTCAAGCAAGTTTTAAGCCAACAACACAGCCGCTAAGACCTCCTCCAGTAACCTTCGCAATAACTTTGAAAGACTCAATTTTACTCGGTGTATGACGCTGATGCTAAAAGGCTTGGCTAGTTGGGACAGTAACGAGATGCTTTTTGGACCAGTCCCCGGGCGCACTGCGACCCCTCTGGAGACTGAGTGTACCCGGCAGGCCATCCTGGAGGCGACACACATTTACATTTAGTCATTTAGCAGACGCTTTTATCCAAAGCGACTTACAAGTGAGGAAAACAATGGAAGCAATTTCAATACCACAAGGTAACAAAAAGCATAAGTGCACAAAAAACTAGTCAGTTAAAAACCTAGCACAGTAATCAAAGCCAAGGATAAGAATTTTTATTTTTTTTTTTAAGAAAAGGAATTGATAGAAAGGAAGTAGAATTCAGTCATCGGCATGCGACAGGGTTCTGGAGAACCTTCAGGCTTCTTGTCGCTCAGATGTGAGACCAATCACGACCCCAGGGTGAGTCTAAACGTGACACATATGTTTGGCATCTAACTGTCTAAAACATAACAGCCTTGGCCTCAGAAACCGTCATCAAACCCCTCTAAACGCTCCGTAAAAGCCCTCATTTAATAATAGAGTCAATAATCAATACTTCCTTTTGTTTCACAAAATACTCTGAAAGTAACTGTTTTATCGTTCTTTGGTTTACCCATTCATGTGTCAATAATTATTCCTTTGTGTCCTTCCATTATCATTATTCATTGTTTAAACCTTTAATAAAACCCCATAAAGACAATTAATGTTTTTTGGTTTATATCAAGAAATGTTTGAAAACGAGAAGAATTTGCTTTCTTTAGATTGAGACTTATTAACATAATTAGTTCCCAGAACTATGAATCTGGGTGGTGCCCCCTAACGAGAGGATATTTTGACATCAATATATAAATTTATTAATTTACATTATTAATATTCATATTAATTATTAATAAGACAGTACGCTATAATTAAGAATGTAAAGAGTGTAGATCTACAAAAGTGTAGCTTAAAGTACTTTATGATACACACTTTCTTTAGGATACACAACAATTGTCCAAAGAAGACTTCTTAAACAATTATCAAATACAGTAATCAGTGAGAGTGTCATGTCCCAACCTCGTGTCTGTTGTATGTTTTTGTAGTTGACTTCCATACCAGGTGCCTGATTCTGCCCCGTTTGCTTCAGCTCTGCCTGATTCTGCCCCTTCAGCTTCAGCTCCAGAGCCGGCTCCAACCCCAGCTCCAGCTCTTTCCGAGCCAGTCCCAGATCCAGCTCCGGCTCCAGCTCCAGCTCCTTCCGAGCCAGCCTCAGGTCCCACTCCAGCTCCAACCCCAGCTCCAGCTCCTTCCAAGCCAGCCTCAGGTCCCGCTCCAGCTCCTTCCGAGCCAGCCTCAGGTCCCGCTCCAGCTCCTTCCGGGCCGGCCCCAGCTCCAGCTCATTCCGGGCCGGCCCCAGCTCCAGCTCCTTCCGGGCCGGCCCCAGATTCTGACCTTGATCCGTCTGACCCTGCTCCTGTCCCGCCGGACCCTGGCCCTGCCCGTGTCTGTTCAACCGGTTCCTGTTCCCGTGCCGGTGCCCGTCGTTCTCTGTGCTCTGTCTCCGGATCCCTTCCACCCCTCCGATCATGTACGGGGTGCGTCGTTGGGGCGGGTGTTTGGACCCGGACTTCATCCTTGACACTGTTCTTTCTCTGTCCAGAGGTTTTTGGCCGCCCGGTGTCGGCCTTTAAGGGGGGGGGTACTGTCATGTCCCAACCTTGTGTCTGTTGTATGTTTTTGTAGTTGACTTCCTGTGTCTTATTGTGAAGTGTCTCACCCCTGCCTGTATGTCAGTTTACTTCCTGCCCTTGTGTCTTTCCCTCCTTTGTGATTGCCTGCTCCGCCCTTAATGTGCTCCACTTGTGTCTCATTGTGTTCCCTTTATAGTCTGTGTGCTTTCCCCTGTCCTGTGCTGGATTGTATCCACGAGTTTGTATGCGCTATCATTGTGTTTTGGTATTCAGTGTTTCCTTGTGTGTTTGGATTAAACCCTTTCAACCATCTCCTCGTGTGGGTCTGCACAGTGAGTCCTTCTGCCTAGTCCTGAAAAGTTGTGTTCCTGACAGAGAGTGGCTAAGATTGTCCTTTTAAGATTTATGTGTTTCATATAATGTTTTACTAATACAGAAGTTATTTTTGGCCTGTTAGGATTTGGAAACAAAAATAAAGGCATTGAAAAGACAGCAACAAAAAGCTCTTAGAAAATCAAAAAGATAATTTTGGCTCTTCAGAAAAAATGCTCTGATAGTAAACACTCCTCCAGAGAACTTGAATCAGACTACTCATCAGACGACTCAGGAAATATGCTGAATGTTGTGGAGCAGCATCTAAAAGAAGACTTGACAGTATGATTCAGAATCACAAAAGAATACCATAATTAATATGCAAGATCAAGTGCTATGGTATGAAATTGATAGACTAAATGATTCCATGGATGTTACCAGTGAAAATAACTCATAGCTAGCTTTGTCTCTTGAGAAAAAGCTGTCTGAGTGGGCAATAAAATTCAACATCTCCATGACCTCTCTCACTCATTTGCTTAAGATTTTGAAGGAACATAATATTGATGTTCAAGCAGACGGATGAACACTATTGAAAACACCTTGTTCTGGCATTTTGAGAATAACAGAAAAATCAGGTACATTTTAACTTTGAAAATGTCCATGCACTCATTTGCCAATATTATTCAGAAATTTCACTGAACTGTAAAATCTTGTTTTTTTAAGGGGCAAATACACATATTTTGGATTAAAGGAAGGTCTTTAGCATACTCTGTCTGAGCAAGACACAAGACACAAAATACGACAACTTTGAGATTTCTTTGAATATTGAGTGCCTACCCATTTTCAAGTCCAAAACCTCACAATGTGGCCACTTCAGTGTGCTGTCATCAACATTGATGAAGTGAAAAACAGTCCTTTTGTTGTTGCTCTGTTTTCTGGAGCAAAGAAACCTAATGATTTGGAGTTTTGAGGGATTTTATGGAGGAGCTGCAAGAACTGATGGAAACAGGCTTTAAAGGGAAGAGAATTGTCCTCAAAAACATCATATGTGATGCACCAGCACGAGCTCTCATCAAAGGAATAGTTCAGTTTAATGGCCGCTATGGCTGTGACTTTTGTGATGTAAAGGGAGTTCATGAGAGCAAAATGCTTTTTTTGTATAAAGGAAATCTCAGAACCAATGAGTCATTTAGACAGAAGACAAATCCTGAACATCACAAAACAGATGGACATTGATATGATCAGGCAGTTCCCAATAGATCCCACGCATTATGTAGATCTAGGAGTGACTAAGCGAATATTGATGCTGTGGAAAGAAGCACCATTACTTATTTTCATCAAGCTGTCCGGCATCACATACCTCCTGAATTCAATAGGAAACCCAGGGGGTTAGATGAACTGAAGCACTGGAAAGCAACTGAATTCCGAACATTTTTGCTTTATACTGGACCAGTGATTTTGAAATATGTTCTCGATAAGGAAAAGTATATTCACTTCCTTTCACTTAGTATTGGAATGCGCATCTTGCACAGTGAAAACCTAATGGACCATTGTGATTATGCAGATGAGCTGTTAACATATTTTGTTGAAAAAGGTAGCAGCCTATATAGCATGAGTTTCATCTCATATAATGTGCATTGCTTGCTACATCTCACTTATGTTGCAAATTACAACAGATCATTACACTATTGTTCAGCGTACAAGTTTGAAAATAATATGGGTCAAATCAAGAGGTTTATCCGCAGTTCAAGTGATCCACTGATTCAAGTAGCTAACAAATTGACAGAGAGGCAAGCAATATCAAGTTCTAAGAAATCAAATGTTAACTCTGGTACGCCAAAGACAAAAGAATGTTACAGAATGACCAATGATAGCTACTGCCTTATACATGGAGTTCAAGAAAATCAGATTTTTGTGAGGTTTTTGCAGAATGGAACCTTTGTAAACTAAGCAATGTGACTCCAGAATAATTGGCATATTCCAAGGATTTCGGAATCACAATTAAATGTTACATACTGTTATAATAATTTTAATTTTAATGTTTATTGTTACTGGGACTTATAGTTCTCCTCAGGTCATGTCAAATTCATGTCATGTCCTTCGTGCTAATCCAAGCATTAAGTAGACATAACAGGACTGAGACATGGCTTGTCACGGACTTCTGCTCCTGGACCATTGTGAACGCCTCTCACCAGGGACGTCACTGTGTTGTATATAATCCCATGTTATGTTTACATCTTTAAGCAAACCTTCCGCTGTAATATTGTGCTGTTTTGCTCATCCTTGCAAGGATTAAAACTTGGCCATTGCTTGTTAAATTATAATCGGTCTCCGTGTCTCTCTGGTTAAATATATGGATATAAAATATTCCTATAACACATACTGACACCACTCAACTGAGACATAAAGCAATCATGATACCTTTGTCATTGATTGATAAAGATGAATACAATGCGTAGGGCTTACACCGCTCATGCATTCAGTTTGATTAGTTAGTCATGTAAGTCAGTAAGGCAGGGTGTGTGTGTGTGTGTGTGTGTGTGTGTGTGTGTGTGTGTGTGTGTGTGTGTGTGTGTGTGTGTGTGTGTGTGTGTGTGTGTGTGTGTGTGTGTGTGTGTGTGTGTGTCTTTCAGTATCGAATTTGTTTATTCGGTGATGGACAGACATCTGTTGTATCAATCAGTTGGATTTTTGATCACAATGGAACATTGAAGTGTCGATGGACATCATCACTCTTAAACATTAAAAACAATTCTCCACCAAACCCTAACTGGAAGGTTTATGACATTGTTAAGATCGTTGGACCATCAATTGGTAAGAAATTGCAATAATGGTGCATTTGAATTGAAAATGAATGTGATGCTGAAATGTGGGTATTCATTCATTTTCATTCATTCATTCATTTTATCCCGTTAGGGGTCGCGGTGACTGGAGCCTATCCCAGCAGCTTTGGCCCTGAGGCGGGTACACCCTGGACAGTGGCCAGTTAGTCGCAGGGCTAACATTTAGAGACAGACAGTGACAGACAACCATTCACTCTCACATTCATTCACTAGGGACACTTTAGAGTTGCCAATTAACCTGTACATGCATGTGTTTGTACGGTGGGAGGAAGCCGGAGTAATGTGGGTATAAGAACACAAATTCAAGTTGTTGTGCCTAATATAAGACAATCACAATTTTTGTTTTACATAAGTATTTAACATTTCTGGAAGATTTTTTGTCAATATTATGATAGGTAGTCTTATAAATGTACTAATCATAATATATTTATGTATTTATGATGAATAAATAGTTGACTGAATTTCCATTATACACATAGTATACATAAATTTACCACTTACAGGAGACTATGATCAAGCAAATCAATACATCTCAGATTACACAACGGGGGTCTCAGCAGCAGAGGACATAATTACTTATTCATTGACAGACCCTGCAGTTGTGGAATTACCTGAGAAGAGAAAAAGGAAAAATAAGCTCCGTGATGAAAGTGACATAAATTCAGAGACATCTTCCTGTGAAGGTCTGTATATATTGAAATGATTGGTATGCAGAAAACAATTTAGCCATAACTTTGTGATCATTCTTTATTTGTATGTACTAAACAGATGATATGAACTTGAAGCAGTCAGGAAATGAAGTGACACAATCTGGTCTGAAGTCAAGAAATCCCACTGCCCAAACCTCCTATATACCATGGTTAGCCTATTTTAACTTTGATGTAGAACTTTGAACTTGCTAAAGCACTTTTATCTTTTTTCAATCCATTTTTTATTAGTTTGTTTTTTTTCTTCTTTTGAACATTAGCCAATATTCAGCTCATTCAGAAGGTTCAGTGTGACAGTGTTTTACCTTTTTAACTAAACTTATATTTAATAAAATATATTTTTCTTCTGATAAACAGATGATGTGCATTTAAAGAAAGAAGTCAAGAAATGCAATGAAGCGTGTTGGTCTGAAGACAAAAAATGTTCAGCTGCCCAACACTCCCAGATATCATGGTAAGCTTTAGTTTTAACTTATCTAAGGAACTTAGCAGAATCAGCTTTATAATTTTATTTGCTGATTTTGAATGTCTTATGTCTTTTCTTTAGAGTAGTCAAGAGTCTACTTATTCAAAAAGCTCTGTGTGTCAAAACATCTGGTGAGTATGAAACACTTTTTCTCTTAAATTGAATCTGGTTAAGCTAATTTGATCATTCTAATTCACATTGTTCAGGTGACTGTCTGGATGATAACAATGAAAGCCCTGATGACGGTTATTTAAACTCAAGCCAGCCCAACCCAGTATTCTTAGGTGAGACAATAGATATTCCCTTTAACACATGCAAACACATCACAAGGTACCTTATAAGAGAATTTTGTGTCATGACTCTCACAGATACTCTTCAGGGAAATGTGGCAACGCATGAGGATGATCATCCCAAAAGCTCTGCTTCTTCAGGTGAGTAATAATTTAATATAATTTATTGTGTGTGTGTGTTTTTTTTTACATTGTACCAAATGTCCCCACAATTAAAGTGAACCACCTACATGTGCATTGTGGATAAAACGATCAGGGAAAAAAGGGTTTAATTGATGTAGAAAAATAAAAATAGCAACAATATAACTGATTTAGATAAATGCAATTTCACTGACCTTATGTATGTAATTTTGATAACAGTGAAGGAACCAAAGGAAACAAAATGCAAAGTCACCATGGAGAAATTGTTTTGTATGTGATATATCAATTAGACATTGTTTATTTATACAGACATAAAACATCCTTTGCTATACAACAATCTAACTTTACAATTTTTCAGATCTGAATACTAAGATACTCCAACAATCCAAATTGTGGAACAGAGACAAGCTGTCATCATGAATGACTTGGCAAAAGTTAAGTCTGTTCTCATGAAGCGGGCAGAAGAAGATGCCCCTGAGGAACTTTTTAAACAACAACAGTGCTCCAGCTTTGAAACGTTTGAAGCCTTCTGTCAGAGGCTTGAAGAAAACAAAAATTATTGAGAGCTTTATGTTAGTACTACTATATAAATTTTGCGTTAATTTTCACAACAAAGCCACAGTATTTTTTTTTTTTTTTTCAGCAGATACCATGTAAAATAAATGTTGAAGCCAGGTATATTTTAATCTTGACAATATTATGTATGTTTTTGTCAGGTGCACTATCTCATCCATACTCACGGCAGCTCCAGTATAGGTGAGATGGTGAGACAGGCTTTAAAAAGCATAGCGTGTTCTCTGTCGCAATGTTCTCTGTCTGTATAACAGAACGGGGAAAGATGGGAAGAAGGTGTTGCCACCTGTGCTCCTGACATGTTTGAAAAGTAAGTGTTTAAGTTTTGGTTTGTGCATCTGGATGCTGCTATAGAAATTAAAATGTTAACACCTTGCGCTTTGTGTTTTTAGAATGTGTCAGGTCTTTTCACAAACAAAATGAAATAGAGGTGAAGAAGCTAAAAGTAACAGTAAAAGATTTTTTTGTCCAACGCTAACACCAGGCTGAAAAGGAAACCAAATAAAGGAAAAACCTGACTTTTTGTGTGATTGTTTTTATTGATGGAAATAACGAATGTGGGTGTAAAAGTTTGAGTGAACTGAATCATTTTAGATAACAGTGAACTAACACAATTTTTGCATAGTGGTGTTATTGCACAGTGTGAGCACTCAGTGAGTGTGATCTGACCTCATATTTCCACCACAGTATGCGTGCACTGTGATTGTACAGTGACCTCATGTTGTGAACAAAGTATGAGCGCACAGTGAGAGCTCTGTGTGGTTACACTTTTAGTTCACTGTGACACTCACATTATGACCGCACCATGAGAATATTGTGAGCTCATAGTGACATCATTGTGAGATCAAATTGTTGACTGGGATGAATGCTATAAGATAATATTGTAAAGGATCTGGTAGTAAAGTCAATGAAGAAAAGACAGTATATATGAGATTTGGTAAAGCAATGGATTTAAGCAATTGTTTTAACTTTAAAGAAGCAGAAGAAATTAAAATTTTAGGTATTTTAATGGGAAAGAATGTGAAGAAAGTAAGGCACGAGTTACAGAGAGAGAGAAGGTTAAATTATTGGAAATTGAGGACACTAAATTTGAAGGGAAAGGTTTTAATATTGAATAGAGGGGCAGCTAGAATAGCACAAAACACACATTTAGGGGCAGCAGATAAGGGGCGGTTAAGAATAAAATGGATGTGGAACAGAGAAAAAAAGCTTTGAGGGTGAAAATAGTTAAGAAATATTTACAAGAAAAAAACAGAAATGAGTGGATTTTTTTTTTTAATAAATGTGGGAACTTTAACATGGGGGATGGAATGGTATGGATAAAAACAAAAAAGGATTACCTGAATTTCATAGGGAAATCTTTAATGCCTGTGGGGATTTTTGAACAAACAGTGTACAATCCACGGATCCAAGGGAGAGAAAACATGTTAAATCAACCTTTGTTTTTAAATGGCAACATTTTAAAACAAGAGAAAGAAATATTTTTTTAAGAAATGAAGGATTGTGGGGATAACAAGAGTGAGAGATGTTTTGTATGAGTTTAAAGAGGTTTTTTTTACCGATAATATATTGTAGATTCAATGGAAGAGGCAAAAGAAGAATACAGTAAACAGGAAATAACAAACAAATATAAAATAATCAAGAACGCAATACCAAAAGACGGGATTAAAAGAATAAAGAACATGGAAGAAGAGAAAACAGAGAAAAACATTTACGTAAAACTTGGGGGAAAATTGCATGATTTTAAAAAATGTAGTGTAAAAATATTCTGTTGTGTGTTTAGAGATGGTGTTTTTAATGAGCCAAGTGTGAACAAGTACTGGGTTGAGAAATTTAAAGGTTTAAAATAAGAATGTATATGGAGAAACATGAGGGGGAGATGTGTGGAAACAAAAAGAGTGCTTGAAGTATTTAATAAGGCATAGAGTGTTTTTTTCTGAGGCAATTTTGCAGAAGATTGGTTTAGAGCAAAGTGCTTTGTGTAAAGTGTGTCAGAAGAAGGAAGAGGGGATGTTTCTATATTGTGATGAATTGGGGAATTTTTGAGGAAATGTGTGGTTAAAGATTTGACTGAGGAGGAGGACAATGAATAGAACACAGTGGTGATGTTTGGGTGGGAAGAAGGGAGACATAAAAGTTTATAAATCTGTGGATACTGTTATTGAAAAGTGCAATATGGGAGAGAAGAATTGTGACTAAAAAAGAAAAGATTGTGTTGGCTGTATGGGCTGTTTTTAAGAGGAAAACAGAAGTGTACATGAAGAGACTGTATGAGTATTTTAAATGGGAGAATGAGTTGGATGATATTTATAAGGTTTTTACTTCACATGTATGTCGTGTTTTAAAATATTTAATGTGGGTTTTGCATGAGTGAGGAGAATGAGTGAACTATGTTTTGTAAATGTACAATAATGTGATGTGTATGTAAGAAAAAAAAAAAAAAAAATCGCCCAATCTCGTCCGATCTTGAAAGCTAAGCAGGGTCGGGTCGGGCCTGGTTAAAACTTTTTGTCATGAAGACTCGCCGCTCTCGAGTCCCTGTTAGCCGTTGATTATATAGGACAATGATTGACAACTACAGGAGACTCGTCGTCTATACTAAACTATAAATACACTGACGATGACAGCGTATGTGGCTTACGGCCATACCACCCTTAGCACGCCCGATCTCATCCAATCTTGAAAGCTAAGCAGGGTCAGGCCTGGTTAGTACTTGGATGGGAGACCGCCTGGGAATACCAGGTGCTGTAAGCTTTTTGTCATGCAGACTCATCACTCTCTGAATAATACCTAATGAATTTAGGTCATCTCGACATACTCTGTTCTCACCTTGTTCTTTATTGAAGTACTAACCAGGCTTGACCTGAATAGCCACATTGCAATATGGCTTACCGATGGCTCTAAATTACAGTTGATCAAGGTGGGACCCTGCGCCAAAATTTGCCCTGCATGGGATTTCTATTGGGCCTGTCAGTGGTTGCTATGTCTTGAAACCAAAATTATCTGATTGATTTATTCTGTCATTTAGTGTACTTTTACGTGTATTTGCAATGCCACATTGGTTCAAAGTGATTGACAACTACAGGAGAATCGTCGTCTATACTAAACTATAAATACACTGACGATGACTGAGTATTTCATCTTACGGCCATACCACCCTGAACGCACCACGAGTCAGTTTGACGCAGCAGTGCATTGAGTGGAGGCAAATTTGTTTGGAGTTCTATTTTGAGTTAAGTTTGACGGATTTTTTTTGAATTTTAAAAAGGTTAGTTGGACATTTTGGAGTTGGATAAAACCAACTAACAGCAGCTTTGCTGGCTGGAGGGTGGTTAAACACTTTGTTTTCATTTAAAATGGACAGAGATACAGGCACAGACACGGTGCTGATGAAAGGCGGAAATACGGCTAAGAACAACGGGCCAACAGGACTAAAAACAATGGCAGACAGACAGACAAATGGAAAAGGCTGACAAACAACTAGGAGGACATGGACAGAAACAAGGCATGGGGAACGGACGAGTGAAGCCAAGAGATGAGGCGGCGAGTACGGAGAGGGAGGGAGGACTAACACAAGGCGTAGGAGCAGGACGGGCAAACCTGAAGGATGAGACGGTGAGTGCAGCGGAAAGAAAAGAAAAGAAAAGGAGGTAAAAATGCTACTGGAGCTAACGAAGCTGAGCTAGCTGCTAAAAGCAGCGTTGCCAACTCTTTTCAAAAGGAAAGTAGCTAAAGCCTAGCCAAAAAGTCGGTAAATTAAGTCATGCATAAATTTGCATATTCGTGACATAATTACGTCATCACATCAACATACTAAATGGCATACTTTCTGCGTTCTCCTGCCTAATGTGCATTCTTGAGAAATTTGTGCTCACACATGGTTTATTTTAATGTATTTTCTTATGATATAGCCGAATGTCCCAATAAAGCTCTTCTCATTTCTGATCTCAATTAAGTGATAAGCACACAAGTGTAACATAGTTAAAAAGGTTCAGGTTAAATCCTACTAAATGTGAGTATGGTGCCACCTACTGTCACAAAGTGTACCTGCAACAAAAAAAAACAAAGAAAGTGAGTATAGAGATTGTGCTGAACACGGACCAAAAACAAGATGTATGAGAAGGACGCGATGAGACAATGATCGAGAGTGGAAAGGAGGTAAACAACGTGGGACGGTTTGGAGAAGGAAGTACGGCAAACGGCAGCGGGCTAACTGGAAGAAGATGCATGGCTAAAGACAAGGAAATATAGTATAGACATTGAGTTGGACATGGACTAAAACAAGACGCAGGAGAAGGACGAGTTCATTCAACGGACGCAACGGTGATCGAGAGTGTGGAGAGAGGAAAGGAGGTAAACAACGCGGGACGGTTTAGAGGAGAAGTACAGCAAATGGCGGTGGGATGACTGGAGGGAGATGCTCGGAAAATAACATGGAGGAAGTAACAGAGATGAGTGTCACAGATATTATTAAAGCTGTGATAGATAAATGTGGAAACGGGAAAACTCTGGTGTTGAGACTGAGACCGGGGAAAGAATATGAACTGACGATGGATAAGTCTGGGTGGGGGTGGGGGGGTGACTCCCATTTCAGAAGACGATTTTACCCAGACACGGACATCGAGGACGGGACAAGGTTTTTAAAAGTACGTTTTTAAAAGTACGTTTTCCTAAAGAGGTGGCATTAACCTTACAGCACGCGTTTTGAAACGGAGGAAGGGCCAAAATACTTTCAAGTGATGCACAGCAGACAGGTGAAAACCTATCGACTGGGCAAGGGGAGGACTTTGCCTGGAGGGGTGATGGGGAAAAATAAAAAAAAAAATAAAAAATTGCTGCCAAACTTAAAAGCAGTAAGAAAAAAAAAGTCACTGGAGGAAGAAAATGGGGAATGATGTGTTTAGCCTTATTGTTTTAAAGATGTTAAGCTGTGAGCCTCTTAAATGATAGAAGATGGGTTTTAAGTCTATATTTTTCTCCTCGTTTTCAATGGTTTTAAGCTGTGTTACGTTTTAATGTAAAAGGCCTGATGGATGTGTGAAAATTTGAAAGAACACTAGAAAATGTAAGAGGGAGGATGTACTTGCTTTGCCAGAAACAAACTGGAAAGAAAGTGTAATGAATGAGTAAAGAAAGAGATGGGAGGGAGGTTTTTTTATAATAATGGAGACGGAAGGTGGAGAGTGGCTTTTATAATGAAAGAGGATGTGTTTAAAAAGAGTAAAATAGTTTACAAATATATGCAGGGCAAATGCATGGTTGTTGCAACAAAATATCAAGAGAGAGACCTGATTTGAGTAAACATGCATGCACCGTGGAAGAGAAAGAAAAGAGGAATTATTTTAAAGACTTAAGAAATATTGTACAAAAATATAAGGAAATAGTAATGATGGGAGATTTTTACACGGTTTTTAAGCAAACAGGACATGGCTGAAGGAATGGTTTTTAAAATGGATAAAGGCAGAAAAGAATTAAAAGCTGTAATGGAAGAAATTAACATGGTGGATGTGTGGAGAGAAGGGAAATAGAATTGAACAAAGAAAATAAAGACATACAAAAGATAAAAGGAAATGGATGACAAACTGAAAGAAATAGAAGAAAAAGAGTATGAGGGGGCGAGATTAACCCTTGTGCCCTGATGGGGACAAAAGTGTCCTTTTCAACATTTTTTTTTTTTTTGATAAGGTTAGAGGTTGTTTTGTATTTTTCTATGATATTTGGTAAAAGGCACTGTGTAACCCAAATACTTACACTGTGAAGATTTGGGGACAAAAATGTCCTCTTCCAAAAGGTTATTAAAAAAAGTATGTTTTCTTTTTTGCATAAATCTCTTAATCCACTTCAATCCTATTCATAAATGTCAAGTATTTAAACAAAAAATATTCAGAATTTTAACCCTTTATATGCCAGTGTATATGATGGCATTACAACAGCCAATCAGTACATTGTCATATCACCCTCCAAAGCAAGAGCTTAGGTGCTCTATAAATAAATTACAAATACAACATAAGAAAAAGTTTATTTTCTACAAAGACTTACCAAATTAGGAAAAGACATTTGGAGTAGCGTGGAGTAGTTTGATAACCTACGAGAAAATACATTTAAAAACAATCATAATGCCTTTTCCAAGATTAACAGGATTAATAATATTTTAACACAATTTACAAAATGATTCCTTTAAATCAAATCCAGCTACAAATTCAAAATCATATCCTCCAAACCAACATTTGAACCCAATGCATTTCAACATATTGCATCTAGCATTTGAATTATACACAAACAAACTTATAAATATAGTAAATTCTTTTAATTCAAATTATTTTAACTTCAACCAAACATTTCTTCAAGTCAAAATACAATTAAACCAAATGATAAAGAACTTCAAACATTCAAATCTATCTCATACCAGTGATGTCTTTTTGTCTTTGCCGCGCTGATTCTATGCCAAAGTTGAACTGATTCTATGTCAGAGTGACTGAATCTTTGCTGGAGACAGAGAGCCACAGGTAAAGCAAATTTATGGTGTGAGTAGCAGTGATTTGGAGGCCAGAGCGCTTGATTTTTTTTTTCCCAGGGTGCAGCCCAACTGGGTGGGCCGCAGGAATACAGGCTCCTTAAACTTGACAATACTGCTTTTACAACCTAAAACCAGCTGCATTGAGCTCTTCTGGCCTGGGGATGTGTGCGTGCACATGCTCACGTGTGTGGATCATTATCCATTTGTAGAAGCCATCCTCTCTTTAACGTCAGCTTTTTCACAGATGGAATCAAGTTAGCATCCAAAATTTGCTGAAATTTTATTGAATCCATTTTTCCATCTACTCGTGAAATGTTCCCTGTGCCACTGGCTGCAATACAACCCCAAAACATGATCGATCCACCACCATGATCAACAGTTGGGCAGAGGTTCTTTTCATTAAGTTCTGTGCCCTTTCTTCTCCAAACAACTTTGCTCATTCCGGCCAAAAGATCTATTTTAACCTCATCAGTCCTCAACGCTGATTTTTGTGTTGAGGACGAGAAGAGGTTTTCTTCTGATGAGTCTAGTGGAATAGTGTACCACAACCTCAGAGTCTGCCAGATCTTTCTGGAGGGATCGTGCAGTCAAACGTGGGTTTTAACTTTCTTTTCTCACAATCCTGCAAGCCGTTCTGTCTGATATTTTTCTTGGTCTTCAAGATCTTGCTTTAACATCCACTGTTCCTGATGACTGCCATTTCTTAATTACATTCTGAACAGAGGATATTGGCATCTGAAAACGCTTTGATATCTTTTTATAGCCTTCTCCTGTTTTGTGAGCATCAACTATTTTCAGTTTCAGTTTTCTGGACAACTGCTTAGAAGAACCCATGGTGCTGATTGTTGGGGCAAGGTCAGATGAGTCTGGGCATTTAAAACCTTTGAGATTGACGTCACCTGGTCTATCCAGACGATGATTGAGAACAATCCATGACACTGTCAGGTCTTAGCTTGCCAAATGGGGCAGTACAAGGTATCAACTCTGCAGGGTGCCCAAACCCTTGATCCTCACTGTAACAATGAGTATAAGGGACATGAAATGGTATATGGAGGAGAAAAATTATGACGGATATGTTATTACTTTGGATTTTGAGAAAGCATTTGATAGAGTAGAGCATGGGTATTTATTTCAGGTTTTAAGGAGTTTTGGTTTTGGGGAGAACTTTGTTAAATGGATTGAGATTTTATATAGGGGCATGTTAACAAAGATAAAATGCAATGGATTTTTAACAGATTGTTTTAAAATTACCAGATCTATAAAAGTCCCCTCACCATATTTTAATGCTAACTGCCCACAATACGCATAGGGAGGAGGGAGCAGCTATCATAGCAGAAATTTACAAATATTATGAAGAACGGAGAGATAAGGAAGAGAAGGAAGAGCCCCGTTGTAAAACTGGGGAAATCCCACAAAGAAAAGGGACAGCAGTGGCTATGTCAGTAATCTCGCCTAGAGTGCAGGAGCCATCTATACAAGTCCTATGAAAAGTTACATGAGATGAGGAAAAGAGAGATATAAACCTGGGTAAAAGAAAACGTAAGGCAGCAAAGTCAGTAGCGTTTAGAGGAGTAGATCCAAACGCATATCCCTGTAAACCACCAGTGTGGGAAACAGAGGACGGCTCCCCCTTTTGTCCACTCACATGCTTTGAAAAATGGGAGGAGTTGTCCGACAATGGAGAAGATGACATACCCTGGTATGCGGGAGGAACAGCAGAAAGAAGGGTCCTTCCTCATATTCCCTCCATCAGAGAAATAGGAGAATGTGCAGGAGTGCCAATGACATGGAAGCAGGCCCAAATAGCCAGAGGTTGTGACTACTTTCGAGAGTGATGTATAGCGCGAAACAAATCTCAGTGGAAAGATTCGCACAAGAGGAGTTAAAACAGTGCGAAAAGAGTTAGACGCGCTGAGAAGTCATGTGATTGTAACAGAGGGTCTGTCAACAGGAAATATAGTGCTAGCACGCCTGCCTCACAGCAAGAAGGTCCTGGGTTCGGATCCCATCCAAGGCAGGGCCTTTCTGTGTGGAGTTTGCATGTTCTCCCTGTGTCTGCGTAGGTTTCCTCCGGGTACTTTGGTTTCCCCCACCACCAAAAACATGTACAGTCCCTCCCCAATCACACATGGGCCCAGGACTCCCCTGCAAAAGAGATTGGTAATCTCAGTGGGATTATCCTGGTTAAATAAAGGTTAAATAAAAATAAAAAATAAAAAAATAGTGCTCGCTCAATCCACCCCCAAACAATTGACCCAAATTCTACAAATTACATTGCAGGACCCTCATGTTGTACACCAGAACACAATTGGCTAAAAATTATTGGGGACACGCCAATGCTGCCCCGACCAGCAGGAGAGGCTGGAGAGACAGAGACAAATTAAGTCCCTGCCACTCCTATGCAGATAACTACACTACATCAGGCGCCTAGGGGGACACTCATAGCACCTGCTCAGGTAGGGCCATATAATATTAAAGTAGTGCCCAAAAGAAAAGAAGGAGACATACAGTATTTAAAAAGGCTTGCAGAAAGTGGTGATAAAAGGGTCTTAATGTCTGACCCCTAGTTTAGTGACCAGCTGACCCTTAGAGAAAATATAATGAAACCATCAGGATTAACTTTACAGGACCTGTTGAATACTGAAGTCAGTACACCAGGAAAATATAGCATGGATGATACAATAGACATGTTAGCTGATAAAGTTACATCTAGAGTATGCACGCTGTTTCAGGCCTTATCTATGCTAAGATCTAAAAATGCAACTATACTGCACGAGAAAAGATTCCTTATGAAAATCCAGTCAGGATTACACTTATCAATAGGGTGGAGAAGAGGTAATGAACAAGAAAAAGCCACTGAGGTACCTGTATATCAAGTTAAATCACAAATCAATGCAGAGAAAAAGACAATAAATGAGGAAAGGGCCCAGGAGGACCCTTCAAGGAAGAACATAGAGACTCGCGAAACAAACAGATATCACTTGTGTCCACGCGAGAGCCTATAGTAATAGTAGGAATGGAAGTGATATAAGAATTTTAATTTTATTGTTTAGAGTTACTGGGGGCTTATAGTTCTCTTCAGGTCATGTCAAATTTATGTCATGTCCTTCATGCTAATCCAAGCATAAAGTCGACATAACTAGAGTGAGACATGGCTTGTTACGGGACTTTTGCACCGGGACCATTGGGAACGTGGCCATTGCTTGTTAAATTATAATCGGTCTCTGTGTCTCGCTAAATAAATATAAGAATATAGAAAATTCTTATAACAGGAAGGATGAGACAATTTCTGAATACAAGATTTTTACAAGCAATACAATCAATTTTAACAACACAAGGTAACAAAAACCATAAGTGCACAAAAAACTAGTCAGTTAAAAACCTAGCACAGTAATCAAAGCCAAGGATAAGAATTTTTGTGTTTGTCAGTCAGGTGTTGAAGGAAAAGTTGTGTTTTCAAGTATTTTTTTTTAAAGATGGCTACAGAATCTGCTGATCTTGTAGCAGCAGGTAGATCATTCCACCAATGTGGAACAGATCCAGAGAAAGTGCGTGAGAGTGATTTTTTTTTTTCCTTTTTGGGATGGTACCACCAGACGTTGTTCATTAGCAGAGCGCAGGGATCTGGTAGGAACATAGGTCTGTATAAGTGAGTGAAGATATGAGGGGAGGAGCCAGTGGTGGTCTTGTAGGCCAAGAGCATAACGGAGCCAGTGTAACCTAATGAGGAGAAGAGTTACGTGCACTCTCTTCGGTTCTTTAAAGACCACTCTTGCCGCTGCATTCTGAATAAGCTGCAGAGGTTTGGTTGTGCAGGCAGGGAGTCCAGTCAGAAGAGCATTGCAATAATCCAGTTTGGACAAGACAAGAGCCTGGACTAGGATTTGCTTAGAGTGCTCCGATAGGAAAGGTCTAATTTTTCTAATGTTGTAGAGGATGAATCTACAGGACCTGGTGGTGCTGGCAACATGACTTGTGAAGTTTAGTTGATCATCAATTACCACTCCCAGATTTCTGGCAGTGCTGGACGGTGTAATGGTTGATGAGCCTAGTTGAATGGAGAGGTTGTGGTGGGTCTTTGGGTTGGCAAGAATCACTAGCAGTTCTGTTTTTGCAAGGTTCAGCTGCAGGTGATGGTCCTTCATCCAAAGTGAGATGTCACTCAGGCACGCCGAGACACGAGCAGACACCGTCAGATCATCGGGTTGAAATGACAAGTGGAGTTGAGTGTCATCTGCAGCAGTGATAGGAAAAGCCATGCTTCTGAATGACAGAGCCAAGGGATGTCATGTAAATGGAAAAGAGTAGCGGTCCAAGCACTGAGCCCTGTGGCACCCCTGTATTGAGATGTTGGGACTCAGAGACCTCATCTCTCCAGGATACTCTGAATGACCATTAACTGCTTTAAACGAATTGGAAGAATTAAGAGTAGTTATGAGGGTTGCAGAGCCACCCTGTAGCATGCTCATTCAGGCAGTAACAAAGAAAGACATGACTTTTCGAATGGTACAAAATCTCAGACAGTTAAATAAATTATCAGTAAAAGATAAAAGAGTATTAATAAACCCACAGAAAGCAGTTCGAGGAATGAGTAATCTAAAGTTCAAAACAACCTTGATTTGGCGGATGGATTTTGGAGTGT
>JALDNG010000744.1:150000-163349 GCA_024349245.1 Neodontobutis hainanensis
AGGATGGTTACAAGTACCTTGGAATACCACAGGCAAATGGCAACCTTGAAGAGGTAACAAGGAAAACAGCAACTGCCAAATACCTCCAACGAGTAAGGCAAGTCCTAAGAAGTCAGCTCAATGGCAAGAACAAGGCACGGGCAATAAACAGCTACGCCCTGCCAGTGATCAGATACCCTGCAGGAATAATAAGGTGGCCAAAGGAAGATATACAGACCACAGACGTTAAGACACGAAAGCTCCTCACCATGCATGGAGGGTTCCATCCCAAATCCAGCACCCTGAGACTGTACGCTAGCCGTAAGGAAGGTGGCCGTGGACTAGTGAGTGTGAGAGCCACTATCCAGGATGAAACATCCAAGATCCACAAGTACATCAAAGATAAGGCCCCGACAGATGACGTGCTTAGTGAATGTCTCAGGCAATGGGGAACAGAGGAAGAGGAGCTGGAGGAGGGACCATCATGGGAGGACAAACCCTACATGGGATGTACCACCGAAACATATCTGAAGTGGCTGATATCAAGAAATCCTACCAATGGCTAGAACAGGCCGGACTGAAGGACAGCACAGAGGCACTCATCATGGCTGCACAGGAACAAGCCCTGAGCACCAGAGCAATAGAGGCCCAGATCTACCACACCAGACAAGACCCAAGGTGTAGGCTGTGCAAACAGGCCCCTGAGACAATCCAACACTTAACTGCAGGGTGTAAGATGCTGGCAGGGAAAGCATACATGGAACGCCATAACCAAGTGGCTGGCATAGTGTACAGGAACATCTGCATGGAGTACGGACTGGAAACCCCAAGGTCAAAGTGGGAAACACCTCCAAAGGTGGTAGAGAATGACCGAGCCAAGATCCTGTGGGACTTCCAGATTCAGACTGACAGAATGGTAATGGCGAACCAACCAGACATCGTGGTGGTGGACAAAAAGCAGAGGAAAGCCATTGTGGTTGACGTGGCAATACCAAGTGATTGCAACATCAGGAAAAAGGAACATGAGAAATTAGAGAAATACCAAGGGCTCAGAGAAGAACTAGAAAAGACTTGGAAGGTGAAGGCGACAGTGGTGCCCGTGGTCATCGGAGCACTCGGGGCAGTGACCCCCAAACTGGAAGAGTGGCTACAGCAGATCCCTGGAAGAACACAAGACATCTCGGTCCAGAAAAGTGCAGTACTAGGAACAGCAAAGATACTGCGCAGAACCCTCAAGCTCCCAGGCCTCTGGTAGAGGACCCGAGCTCGAAGGATGAGACCACCCGCGGAGGGTGAAGGACAAAGTTTTTGATGAAATGTTTTTTCCCCATTTTGTTTGTTAGTTTGTTTGATATCAGAGGGTCTGTTCTTTAATTTGATATATTTGTATGCTGGCAATTTTTTTTTAAGTCTTTATTGTTTTTTTTTTTTAGTAATGTCTGAAGTACCTTTAATCGTTGTTTTTCCAATTATACACGCCCTTCCCTGGATTGTTCCGGAATGGTAGAAAACGGCCATCAAACAGTGTATCATCCCGCTTTGCATCATTGAGTAACAAAAAATGGAAACCTTTTGATTTGAGCATTTTTCTACTTTCGTCCAATGACGAACTGACTCCACTTACATCAGATGAACTGGCCTTCATGCAGGCTGAATTGGGAAAGAGGACGGTTTCTCTTGACCATGATCTAACGCATGTAGAGGTATGCGGAAGTGATCACATTGTAGTTCTGTAGTAGTAAATATCATTTTTGTCCCTTTAATGTGGACACTGTGTTCAGGGTGACATTGAAAATGTTCTCACTGTTTAACTAAATTTAATCGCTGTCTAAATAATATTTTATTTATTATGTAGTTGTCAAGGCTATTGCAGGCTAGCCTGGCTCCGCCCTCCCTACGTACTTCCGCTCAATTTCATTTCGCTTTAGTACTTAGTCTGGGATCGCTGTATATTCTTAGGTTTCCAGAAATCAATTTTTGTAGGACCAATCAGCGAACAGAGGAGTGACTTGTTGTTTCCGGTCGGTTTCGAATGACATACGTCACGACCACACGTTAGCGATTGGCTATGGCAGATCCTGTGACTCTGGGCAGATCCAATAGTTTTAAACTTCAACAGAGTTCCCGCATACAAGGAAGTAAACGCTTGTCAATGGAGCGAGGCCAGACTCTCTGTACAAATGAAATGTACGAGAGTCTGGTAGAACCAGGCTAATTGCAGGCCACCTTCCCAAAGGACCAGTGGCTGCTTTACAAAGCAGCAGATAATGTAAAAATACATAAATTGACACTTCATTTATGTAGTAGTTAATGCAACAGAGAATGGTAACATACATCTGGGTCCTCGACTCCCTTATTACCTCTCCTTCACCTCGACACAAACTGATGTGTGGTGAGCGTTCATCCAGGTGGGAGCTACACATTGGTTGTGATGTGCCACCCACCTCGTCTTGAGCACCTCAAACTTCTTATTGATGGAACACTATATAAATGCTATATTATTTGTTATTCCACATATCCATTTTTTCAATCATGTTTAATTTTACCAGGTGGAAATGGGAGGAGAAAAATGTCCGCAATCCCCTTGGAGGCTGAGGGCTACACTGGTGCTATGCTCTGGAAAGTTTCAGGTGGTGGGAAAGGCACTCTTTACACCACTCCCAGAAAATGCTCCAGAGTTTGCTTTGATGCCCAAGGCCAGCTGCAAGCACTGTTTTGCAGAGATGCCTCTCCAAATTTTGGCTCTTCATGACTGTAAATGTGCTAGCCACACCAGCCCAGACTTGGAGGTGAATTTCTTTTCTAGAATTTTGGATATTAAATGTCGAAAATTAACTGTGTATGGATATCTTAAACTTGAAATGTGCTTTAATCTTATAGATTATCTCTGATGACGAGATGACGTCCAATTTCCTGAAGTTTTGCAAACTCCAGTGCCAGTGCAGATGACTGAAGAGGACCACTGCCCCCAGCAGGTGGAGTAACTGTTACATATCTAACCCTTTTTGAAATGTTGTCTCATATGTAGATGTTAATGCCTTGTATTTAGGGGCCAAGCACCGAAGGTGCTGGAGGCACCTATTGTTTTTGTTCCGGTTCTTATTATTCTTCTTTTCCATTGGAGTCTATGGCAGGCCATAGAAGCGTTATGGAAAATGATGAAAGTTGGCACACTCATTAAGGACAGTCCAATCATTGATCCTAGCAAATTTGAAGTGTCTAATTCTATATCTCTAGCGCCACCAACTGTTCAAAGTTGGACTTATGTTTATGATAATAACTTTTGAACCGTAAGGCCTAGAATGAAAATTCTATTTTCCTATGATTCCTTAGGTCATGACGATTCGATTGCACCCTATGACGTCATTTTCCGCCATGATAGTTTTTCCGCCATTTTGAATTTTCTAAAAAACATACTTTTGCGAACTCCTCCTAGGCCGTTCCGCCAAATTTCATGAAACTTGAACCACATCATGTTCACACTATGCTGACAAAAAGTTATTAGAATTAGAATGATTAATCAAGTCGTTTTCGAATACCGTGCAAATGAATTTGACTTTGTGCGCACAAAAATAAAAGTCAGGCTATATCTCTGCAATGCTTTAATATTTTCTAACCAAACTTAGTATGTGTTATGGCAACAAAGACTTGAGGATGTGTGCAGAGTTTTGATGCAGCGCCACCTAGTGGTCTAGAGATACAAGAATGTGACATTTTTTAATTATTACTTCAGAATGCTTTAGCCAAAAATCACAAACCTGGTCTCTTTAGATTCGTGGCATCATGCCGAGCCGTAGCATAGCCAATTTTCCCATATTAACTATTTTGGGAGTCGGCCATTATGAATAATGTCAAAAGTGCTATATTTTTAAACGCATTACCGCATTATTACAAAACTTGGTATGTGTCTTCGGCATCAAGCCCTGAAGGTACTCAAAAAGTTTTGGAGCAGCGCCACCTTGTGGTCAAAAGTTATAACCAAATTCACAAATATGCTAATAACTTTTTATTACGTTAACATATTGTAAAACAAATGGTCTTAGTGTGTTCATTGGGTCAAGCCAAGAGCACAGATACCAAATATGTCCTATTCGGACAAACTTCCTGTTTGCCATGTTGTCTTTCTTTAAAAACCTACTTTTTCGAACTCCTCCCACAGCGTTTGTCCAATTTTCACCAAAATTGAATCATAACATCTTCAGACCATGCTGAGAAAAAGTTATTAGAATTAAGATGATTAGTCAAACCGTTTTTGAATACCGTGCAAATGAATTTGACTTAATACGCACAAAAATCAAAGTCAGGCTATATCTCTGCAATGCTTTAATATATTCTAACCAAACTTAGTACGTGTTATGGCAACTATGACTCGAGGCTTCCTGCCGAGTTTTGGGTCAGCGCCACCTACTGGTCCAGAGATACAAAAATGTGACATTTTTTTAGTTATTTCTTCAGAATGCTTTAGCCAAAAATCACCAAACTGATCTCCTTAGATTTGTGGCATCATGCCGAGCCGTAGCATAGCCAATTTTCCCGTACCAACTATTCTGGGAGTCGGCCATTTTGAATTTTCTAAAAAACATACTTTTGCAAACTCCTCCTAGGTCGTAGCCCCAATTTTCATAAAAATTAAACCAGATCATCTTCAGACTATCCTGACAAAAAGTTATTAGAATTAAGATGATTGGTCGAACCGTTTTCGAATACTGCACAAATGAAATTGACTTCATGCGCTCAAAAATGAATATCAGGCTATTTCTCTGCGATGCTTTAACATATTCTAACCAAACTTAGTACGTGTTATGGCAACCATGACTTGAGGCTGCCTGCAGAGTTTTAGCACTCTAGTTGTTTCACACATCAGTTGGGTTACTGCACTGCCTCTGGGTCGAACGTGATAAACCATTCAATCAAAGTGCTAAAGACCGTATTGATGATTTTTGAGCCATTTAGACTGAAGTCTTATTGAAATGTCTTTAGATGCTTACTGCCCTTGGTCTGACGCTGCCAGCCATGTCGGCATGAGGTTTAATGCCGGCCTAGTGCTTGGCCCCGTCATGGCTGCTTGCAGCTATATTTATTCCTTTGGTTTGTACTGAACTGTCCTGTGATTGTAAGTAGCAAGATACTATAATTTCTCCACAGAGATAAAAACTGTGTCTCTCTGTCCATTCAGGGAGTGGATGTTCAGTGTCCTGTATGTGGCATATCCTTCCCAGTCCTGCTTATTGAGGAACATGCTAGCCATTGTGGCCAAAGGTAATGGTTACCTATTTCTTCAAGCTCTGTCTTCTTCTGCGGGAGAGGTGGGGTGTCTTGCTGTGTGCACTCAGGATGTTGTATGTATTGCTTTAATAATTTAATTATTTTTGTTGAATAATATGGAGATAGCTGATATGGACTTGATTTGTAAATACATTAATGCCTTTATTCTTATAGAACTGAGGACACAACCTCACCTGAGAGGGAACTCCATCCTGAGACAGATGATATCTCATGGTACGTCCGTTTATATTAATGTAGCTTGTAAGGGATTGTTCACTCCAAAATGGGTGGGTGGAAGTGGGTAGGAGTTGATTTACAACATACTGTTGCCTTTCTGTGTAATTCGGCTCCTCATGTTTCAACCATGCTCCCGATCAAATCTTTCATTTGTCTGGTTCGGGTCAGATACGCTACACAATGTTAACTAGATAATGTTTTAATTTTAATTTTGGTGAGACCTCTACCTTACTGTATTTGTATACAATGAGAGGGTTATTCAGATGTGGTATTTTTCACAGTGAGGAAGATGTGATCATGTGGCTCAAATCAAAAGTGGATACCAGCGAACCCTTTGAGCTCTGTGTGTCTCGAGATAATATGTTTGAAAGAGGTCTGAAGTTATGGAAGCGCAACAAAAGGCTACACCAATTAATCCCTTGGATCAAATTCCTTGAAGAGCCGGGATTGATACAGGGGCCTTAGAAAAGAGTTTCTGACCAGTGAGTAGTGGCTATTCATTAAATACTTTTAAAAAGGGAAATGCATTTAAAAAACAATTTGATAATATTATACAGTATAACATTTGTGGTGTCTTGTGTAATGATTTTAATTGTTTTGTTATTGATTTTAAGCAATGGTATCTGGGATTGAGCAGCGCCTTTTTGAAGGTGTGAAGTCCAAAATGCCCAAATATTCTGTGAATGACTTTGATGAAGAGCTCTTCAGGTAAGTTATTTGCAGTGATGGGATTTGATGGAAGGGAGGGGGGGCAATCAGTTATACATTGCTTTTTTGATGAATTTGTAGCCTTTGTTAAAATCTTTAGCCTAGTGATTAAAAAAGCTGGAAGTTATTTGTCTTTCTGTATTAACGTCCATGTTCTCTTTTATAGGATTGCGGGTGAAATCTTTGCTACAAGCATTGCCCAAGGTGGACCTGCACCATGTTTCCTCCAGCAGTGGTGCTACAACTTTCTAGTATCTGGCAAGCTCTCATTGGATAAAGTCCTGGACCCAAGCTTATCACCGCTAATAACAACAGTGTGTTTAAATTTTAGGGCTGACTGGATTATAAAACCGTTTTAGATGTTTTGATTATTGTGTTATACAATTAAAGTTCACCAAACTATCCTATAATGATATTACAGCTGAATCAGCCCTTTTAAACTTTTTCTTAATCTGATTTAAGGTTGCAGAGGCGTCCGACATGACTGACTACATTGCAGACATTATGGATTGTGGCTATACTGGCAAGATCGACATGGAACACAAAGAGAATATTGTAAGGTAGGCGCACTGTAAAGAATAATTATGTGGATATAACTGTCTGGCAAAGGGAACGTTTGCTTGCCCTTGGAGATGAATAATTTTTGATTTCTTTGTTTTCAGAGCAATCGGTCTGCATGTCATGACAAAAAGAATGCCCGTGCTTCAGCAACTCCGTGAGGGCTTGGACATCTACGGCTTCTCCCAAGTGATGCAGGCAAAGACAGAAGAGTGCCGCAGTCTGATCGTAGCCGGAGACGACGAGTCGGGTCGGTATGCTGTCGAATAGTGTTCTATAGCATCGTTGTAGGTCATGGTATTTCATTCATGAAAAAAGAGGAAAGAGACTGCTGCATTCCTTTCTCAAGTAAAATTAACGAAAAACAATTAAGTCACGGAGAGGTATCCAAGGTGAATAAGAAAAATATGGTCCAAGGCAGCTCTTCAAGAATGTTTAAAATGGCTTTATTTCAGGTGGCTTAAAAGCCGACATCAGGCTGAAACATGTTTATGATTTGATGATGTAAGCCATATGAAATTAAAGCATTATACACTTTCTTGAAAAGCTGCCTTGAACCATGTCTTTATTATACCTTGTTATGTCCTTTTTTTCATTCTGCTGCTTCTTCAGGTACTTTTAGAAGAATGTAATGAGTTTCATTATGTTTTGATCGTAGGTGGACTCTCATTACATCACTTCCCATCTGGCGCCGGTGATGAGCGAAAGGGGCTGCAACAAGCACCACAAGGAGACCCAGATCCTTGAACTTTCAAGACTTCCTGCACAAGCTGGAAGGTATGGCTACAACTTTGAAAGTGTTGATTGTGATTTTAAGATTTCCACTCAAGGTGTCTGCAGTGGTGTGGTGATCTAAGTATCAGGTGTCTGATGCAGGTGCCCACCAGAGACCAGGATTCAATTCCCGGGCCCGCCACATTTCAAATATGTCTGGATTCCATTGGGTAGTCATATTTGGGCCGCCACTCCAGACGGTGTTTAGTTTTAATTTTGGCATGACTGCTTGTGACTCCACGGCAACCCAGTCTGGTGTTTTATTTACGGTGTTAAAATGCTTTAATTTACATCATATGTAAGCCTATATACTCACTTGAGTTTTTTTTTTCTAGTTGCTGAACCAGATGCCACGTCTGAAGACATCACAACTGTACCCTCAGTGATGCAGTGGATTACGAGTCAAGCCCACAATCTTTCTAATCGCCAGAACTTCAAGATCACAGTGAAGTTTGACCATGACTGTCACAAGATGCCTAACCACACAATCTGTTATCCAACAGTTAGCGCTTGCACAGACACCATAACATTCCCTGTTGCACATATGTCAGACTATGGGTCTTTCAAAAACGTCATGACAACAGCCAATAAATACGGTGCAGGATTTGATAGAGCATGATGCATTGTGTTTCATGTGTGTAAGCCCACATGTTATATCATCGAATATGTCTGGATTCCACAGGGGATTTGTGACCTTGCGTAGCATGGTCTTAACATACTATTCTGGAAAAAATTACCAAGTTTAACATTTGTGAGGGTTAAAGGTTGTATCAGTGATTTCAGGCCCAAACATAAATTATCACATTCATCTAATCTTTCCTAACGATCCGCTAGCTACCCGCCCCATAAGCATGCCGTCAAAAAAACGCGTCTCTGTAGGCAGCCTAGGCTCTGAGATCTGCACACAAAAACAATTTGTTTCACCAACCACTCAAAACCAAAACATATAGTGTTCCAACCAAACACCGACAGGGGTGTGTTGTGAGGTTTTTTGCGTGCAGCTGTCATAGGCAGCCGTACACGAGCGCACGTTCATGTGTGCAGATCTCAGAGCCTAGGCTACGTACAGAGACATGTTTTTTTGACGGAATGATTATGGTGCAGGCAGCTAGCGGATCGTTAGTAAAGAATAGATGAATTTGATCATTTATGTTTGGGCCTTGAAATCACTGATACAACCTATAATCTATTGCCTTTTTAGTTCTCATATTGCAAGACACCCACGTTGCTTTTTGTTTAAAAATTCATTCACAAGAGAAATTAACGAAAAAAAATTGTGACATCAGCAAACCTTGAGTATTTTTTGGAAATCTGTTCTTGGTGATTTACAGTTTAATGTATTGTTCCAGATATGCTTATGTTTGTTTGGGAAGTATTTTATCATTCCTACACTTATGGTCTTTTGATAGATTTTAAAGATTATTATAGTTGATGCTACTGTGTGAGTGAGGTTCGAGTAATGTAGTTCACTTGATGTTATGCCAGCACATTTTCTGTTTTCGTGCAAGCCTGTCCTCTGACATTCATGTAAAAGGACATTTTCTGTTTTCAAGGACTATAAACCACAATGTTACTACACATATTTGCCTTTTGTCTGCAAAACCATACTAATCTTTTTTTATAATAGAGAAAATCGATAAATATGTATAATAAACACTTTGGACGACTGGCCATCATTGGGTTTTCTGGAGGGAAGGGTTCCATCAAATAGATATAATTGATTTATTGAATTTAAGTGTAATGCTTCAAAAATCCCAGTCCATATGGCCTTTACAAGAAACTCCAAAGAGGTAAAATACAGAGTTCGATATTACAAAAAAAAACAAATGCTATGTTTTGTAAACCAGCTCTCACATAAGGAATGAGACCAATTGATGAGCATGCATTTAGATATCCCGCCCAAGAGAAGAGGACACTGCAGTGGGGTTAATATCTTGTAAAGCAGCAAGAGCCTCAGCTTAAGGGACATGCAGTTTCTGGTACTATGGTTCCATGTTCTGGATCAGCACCACAAGCTTCCTGGTCATGCAATTATTCCATCTTTAATATAAAATGGAAAGTCAAACTAAATACTATTATAACAATTGTCTTCTAACATACTGTGAGATGGAATATTCATGCTATGTTAGGTCGTAGTTATCTAGATACTTCATGTACATGTAACCCCCTTTAAAAACTAATGTACTGCGTAATGCATGCTGCATGCTGCAATGTCTGGGACAAACCTCAGACAGATCTGGCTCTTGCACCGGTACTTGCATCCTCCCAATTCTCCAAAGCTGATTAGGGGTCAGGTTTGCCTCGGTCCTCAAGGGGTGACAATTCCATGTCTCTACAAAGTTTTGAAGGTCTGCTTGTAGACGTGGAATGAAAACATACCCAAGACAGAAGAGATGAACAACATTTGAGAGGTCTACAAACTCCTCTTCCTCCAAGGTGTGAAGCATGTTGTAGTACTGAGATGTTACAGCATTGCACACATCTCTCCATAGTCGTTCCACTCTGCAAATAATTTACATGGTAAAGTGGTCAGTTGCATTGATAAAAAAAAAACAGTATGCACAAAATTAGTCTGGCTACAAAAGTTAGAATCCAATTGACTGACGGTTGGTCTAGTGTAAGGGAAAGCGTCTTTTCCACTCAAAATTTTTATAGACTAATCAGCGCCATGAATGGTAATGATTAGCCAATCAACAGCAAGGGCAGGAGTAATGCTTTTGTCAAAATGGTAGTCTGGCCTAGTATCATCTGTGGTGCTTGTGGCTTCTTGTCTATTCCGCTAGAGTCTACTACAGGCAATACATCAAACAATATCTGTAGAGCAGTTCATCATGCCTAAAAATAACAGACAAGCCTCCCCCTAGGATGTATACGTAATACCCCATTAGTTTGGGGGACTTGCAATCAGGTTACTATCGGTTGTCAAGCATAATCAAGCTAATTGTTGGGATGGATGTAGCCAACTGTAGGTAGGATGCAATGTAAACCCTGGATTGAGAGGAAAGTAATAACATAGACCATCTTCACCTTTGGTTGTGCACACTTTTCCCAGCTATAAAGCTGCCACGACCTGTTCCTCGCACAGTGAACATGGATCTTGCTAGCTCCACATTTTCGTACGCCTTGGTCACAGGGTTCTGTTAAAAATGTTTTTAGTTGTCTTCTCTTAAATAACTTATTTAAAGAATTAAGATTGAGCTGAGTAATTCAAAATACTTCTTGTAGCTTTAAAATTGTCTCAGTAGGAGACTGAAGAACAATAGATAAGCATACAGGTGTATATTTAACGTGGCAGCTTCAGAAAGTATGTGTTTGAATGCCGTCTGCTGCACACACTCTGACCCTGATGACAGACTCCACTGACTGCCACGACACCATGACACTTGATTCCCCCACCAGTGCCAGAGGGGCACCACAAATTGCTACCTGTTTTGTGGGGAACACTGACATAACCCTCATAAACCGAACATTAACTTCACAAGGCTTGAAATCATATTTGTGCAGTAAAAATGGAGACAACCTCATAAATAAAACACTACCTGATCAACTTGTGATTGGTGTCAACGTGGACAAGAGACAATGGAGCTGGGACAGAGTATGTCCATCTGGCAATGCATTTCAACTGGATTATTCTTGAGATGATGCCTGCTCCATCAACACGCTGCAAGGATGACTTGACTCTACTCCATGTGACACGGTGTCCCATGGCCAGTAGAGCCCCTTTCACCAGCCTATATCCAGCATCAGGCATTCTGGCCTTTATGGATCTCACCTTAAAGATAGAGTTTAAAGGTATTAAGTCACATATGGCCACTCTGTGATTGGTTTATCCAATTCCATCCTCCATCCCTACCCCACAGAAGAACTGTTGATAACAAGAATGAATAACAAAATACTGCGGAGATGCTCAGTAGATAAACACCATCACAGATTCTAGTGGGGCCTAAGCAAAGATGGTGGAATTTCAAAAAGGCAGCCCCAATCCATATTCTCATATCATGACACACCCACTTTGGAAAATGTTGCCATTGTCTTATTATTTTGACCATGCCCATTTAGGAGACATGGTGGCAAAAGCTCTGTTTGCAGATTTATCCATCTTTAAAGTAAAAATGTAACTGGCCTAATGGATCAATGAAAAAGATTCTTTTTTAAGGCATCATGAATTTTACTGTCATACTTGCCTTCATATCACGTACATAATCGGTAATGTCAGAGTAGCTGCTTCTGACTCACCATACTCTCTCATCCTCCTATACAGGGTGGATCTTGAAATACCATGAGCATTAACCAGAGTGGTCAATGGTAGGTTGGTGCTTAAAAGACTTTCATAACATCCCGACTGATACTCAATCTAGGTTGCCCCACACTTCCATTCCACTCGACTACAGCTACATTGTCAACTAAAGGGATGACGGGAGTGTTGGAAAGCAGAGCCTGGATCACCTCATTGAGCTGCTCAAAGCCAACTATAACACATTGAGGAATATCCATATAAGCTGCCCCTGCCTGTAAAAACTGCAGTTCCTGATAGGTGATGAAGTGGAGATATTCTAAATCGATGGGCTCCTACTGATTACAGCAGTCAGTCTATCCCTGGCCCTTCTTACTAGCTGCCACCTAATCGATCCCTGCAAGATGAAAAATAGGAAAAACAAAAAACAAAACAAAAAATCAACAAGGAGAAGAAGTGCAGATAGGTTACAGATAATTAAATGTTTGGGTAAAGAGGGCGTCATACCTGAACTCAAGAAAGGTGTTGCACAGTCTCGGTGTTATGTGCATCATACTGAAAGGGATTATGCATGTAAGGACACCTCAAAAACATATTGTGTGGCAACAGCACTGAAATAAACTTTGCAATGGCTTATGCCTGATGCAGATTACACGATTTTAGCCCGATTTTGGCACGATCCATTTGACGTAGGGTGTCGTGGAGATTCGCAAATGACAAACGGGCGCTGGACGCAAGATTCGATCGTTTTATCTTGTATAGTGTGTCATAGTGGGAGACAACGTCGCGTCTGCGATGGTTCAGGACATCACGACAGAAAGACTAAGATGTTTAATTTTTTAACGGTCCTTCTCAGCGACGGCACACAAGTGAGTGAGGGAGAGTGAGTGAGTGAGAATCTGTTAGCGAGTGAGTGAGCAAGTGCGCGAGAGTGAGTGAGTGAGTGAGCAAGTGCGCGAGAGTGAGAGTGAGAGAGAGAGAGAGAGAGAGAATGTGAGTGAGTGTGTATGTGGGACAGCACAAGCGAGTGAGTGCGTCTAGGCTATGTGAGTGAGCGTGTATGAGTGTGTGAGACGGCTTGCGATGACTGGTCGGAAAGCAACGTGTAGTCTGACACGTTTCTTGTCCACGACATGACAAGATTTTTAGGAGTCAAAATCGTGTAATCTGACACAGTGACTATTGTAACAGACAAAAAATCTGAACCAGGCATTACTGGAGGTTGTGTGCGGTCACTGCAGTGATTTTCCATGCTGGAAATAAAAAGCAAACATGAATGCACATTGACAGTAACTTTTTATTTTATGTAAACATGTACATTTCCTCTGTTTATGGGAACCATTTAGTCCCAGCTCTGCCATTAATGATGGTTATAATTATAATGTAACTATATAAGCAGTGTTTACCTCAGAACTTTCAGATACAATGATGGTTGGACCTCAGTTCAGGGGAAAGCAAAGAGCGTACTGGGGTATGCACCATATGGAGCCATATCGCATTAATTATCGCAGGCGATACGTGATAATGAAGGGGAAATTGCCCCGGTTGGTTGTCAGTGAACTACGAAACTAGTGAAAACTTAACTTACAATTAA